>JAEMWC010000233.1:192500-202500 GCA_016490735.1 Pachyseris speciosa | reverse complement strand
CTGAAATTGACTACAACCAAAATGTATGGTGATTGTAACCAAGGTTGTGATTGGTTGATTTAAACTACAAGTTTGAATGTGATTGGTTGATTTAAAATACTACTTTGAATGTGATTGGCTTATTGAACTGTCCGATAACAAACTGTCCAATAACAAGGTGTCCAATAACAAACTGTCCGATAACAACTTGGCACGTGAATTAGTGGAAAATAGGAGTTTTTTAAACCAATCACAATCGAGGAGATTGTAATTTTTATGATTAATATATATATATATATATGGCCTTCAGCTTTTCTTTTTATAATCGCTACATACCAGACTGGAATGGTGTTCCATCGAACATCATGCATGCACCTTCTTTAAGCAGTTTTAAGTCCTATCTGTTATATTAATAATTTGTGTCAATTTTAAATCAGATGTAGCTTGTGAGTGACAAGTATGTAATTTAATTAGGTTAGCTTTGGATTGTATTTCAATTTTACTTCTTTATTTTTAGTGTCAATCTCAAAGCAAGGGTGACTTGTAAGAGACAAGTATTCGATTTAATTTGATTAGGTTAGCTTTGGGCCACGTTTAACTTTCACCTCTTAGTTTTTAGAATGTGTAATACACTAACAGCCCACGTATAAGAACCTGGATTTTCCAATTTAGCCTAAATAGGTTCTTATATAAATGGTACTTAAAGCAAATTTAGGCTACCAAGGTTCTTAAAATAGGTTCTTATATTTTCATATAAATTTTATCTGAATATACTATATATATGATAAATATCATCTCCTAATACAGTATAAATCATTTATTTGTACCATAGATCTAGAAAAATGCCTATAGGCAGTTCAGTACAGGTACAATATATGTCCTTAACAAAACATAACAACGAAACTCATTAGCAGTTTCTACCCTTACACTTTTACAGCAACCACACTGATAAGAACCTAACTTAAAATTTTAGCCTTAATAGGTTCTTATGTGGAGGGGGCTTAAAATGAAAATTTTAGCCTAACAGGTTCTTAAAACCCAGGGCCCGGTTGTTCGAAAGCCGATTAACTTAATCCAGGATTAGCGTAAACTTTGGTTGCAGTTTTTGTCTTTTGGATGAAAGTTTCTTTTGCTGATTTTTGCTTTTCAGGATTGACGTCCTATAATCTAAAATTGTGTAGGATATCAGCGTTTAACAATGTTTGTGGATAGAGAAATAAACTCCTTGGTTAATTTTTAATCTTGGATTAGGGTTAATCGGCTTTCGAACAACTCGGCCCAGGTTCTTACACGTGGGCTATTACTGTATTCTTTGTATGGGAATTTACTTTCTCCCAATTATTCTCCAGTCATGCACTTTTTTTTTGTATCAACTTAGATGTATTCACATGACAAAGTATTATTAAACTTAAAACTTAAAATTAAACTTAAAGTAAGCTCTTTCTCATCAATGTACACATCCTTTGGACTTCCTTCTCCTGTATGCAGTCTTTCAATTACTTTTATTCATAGCTGGTCACACCAATCTTGTTGTATGTTTGGATGACATTTGGCACTAATGTTTAATGGGATTTTTGATGTTTGATGAAGTATGTTGTGCAATTTCAAATGTACATGGAGAAATGTGAGACTAGTCATTACCTTTCTTGCAAAATAGAAAATCAAGTTAAACGAGAAGGTCACTCCAAAACGCATATTTTTTTGTCATTACCAATACAAAGTTTATATTGAGTTAAGTTACTCACCGAAGTTTCAGCTTTTAAAGTGCATTCTATCCCAAGAAATTTGTCTTGTCAAAGTAGCCTAAAATTTGGCATCGGCAGCCGCCATTTTGAAACAAATGCTCAGCGGCCAGGTCGGACTTGGCTGCTAAGCGTGACGTCATCTTTACCAAGAGATTTTGTCTTGGGAAGCGTATTTGTTTACTCGAGGTCATGGCTGATCTTCAACCTTACCGTTTTGAGCCAGAACGTGTTCCTAATCCCGAGGATAGCGAAAGCGAAAACGAAGAAGTAAACTATCGGTTAGAAGGCACATTTTGGTGTTCTTGTGAGCGATGTCAAATCATAACAATGCAAAGAGAATGTGTTTGTTGCCGAGAACAGCCAGAGGAAGAAAACAAAATTCAAGGTAGAACTTTAAGCTTACACTGCATCGGTTGCAGTAAATGGAGAAACAATTTTCTTTGTAAATTGCTTTAGACTTTAAAAGGCAGTTTAATAAAGTGGTAAGCTGTAGTTATTTTTTTACGTCAACTGTTTCTATTTTTATTTTTGCTGTGTCTAGATGTCACGGCATCAAATAGTCGACTAAATGGTCCGGCGGCAGTCAGAAATATTCACCGAACTCCGACTGAAATCCTCAATCAACCCTACATGTATTGAAAGTATTTGGTTTCTTTAGAAATGTCAAGCAATCCCAAAAACTATTTTCGTTTTACATTCGATTCATTTACCAAGTGTACCGTAAATATCGCTCAGTTATTTTAAGGAACCACCATTTGTGAGACTGCCGGTCACGGCCTCAAATAGACTAAATGCCCGGCAGTCAAAAATATTCACCGAATTCCGACTGGAATCCTCGATCAAACCTATTAAAAGTATTTGGTGTTTCTTTAGAAATGTCAAGCAATCGTAAAAAGTATTTTGGTTGTACATTCGATGAATTCGGTGAATATTTCTGACTGCGGGCATTTAGTCTATTTGGGACCGTGACATTTAGACACAGCGAAAATAAAAATACAAACAGTTGACGTAAAAACTTAAGATAACTGCTTACGGCTTCATTAAACTGCCTTTTAATTTCTAAAGCAATTTACGAAGAAAATTGTTTTTCCATCTACTGCAACCGATGCAGTATAAGCTTAAAATTCTACCTTGAATTTTGTTTTCTTCCGCTGGCTGTTCTCGGAAACAAACACATTCTCTTTGCGTTGTTATGATTTGACATCGCTCACAAGAACACCAAAATATGCCTTCTAACCGATTGTTTACTTCTTCGTTTTCGCTTTCACTATCCTCAGGATTAGGAACACGTTCTGGCTCAAAACGGTAAGGTTGAAAATCAGCCACGACCTCGAGTAAACAAACACGCTTCCCAAGACAAAATCTCTTGGTAAAGATGACGTCACGCTTAGCGGCCTAGCCCGACCTGGCCGCTGAGCATTTGTTTCAAAATGGCGGCTGCCGATGCCAAATTTTTGGGCTTCTTTGGAGACCAATTTCTTGGGATAAAATGCACTTTAGAAGCTGAAACTTCGGTGAGTAACTTAACTCAATATAAACTATTTATTGGTGATGACAAAAAAAAATACGCTTTTTGGAGTGACCTTCTCCTTTAAGATGGCTAACACGGATTTCCAGCACTCTTGCTTTGGTGAATCATTACCTTAAATCCTCATACTACATTGTTAATTACCTTGATAGTGATATCAACCAAATGCCCAATATTTTATTATCAAGTTGCTTAGTCTTGCACCCGCTTGGCTGGCCAGAAGAGCAGCTGGATTTCTTTTTGAAACTCACTGTAGGTGCATTGATTGATGAGCTTAATGTCAGCAAGAGGCTTTTTGCGATAGTAAGGTCAAGAAGTAACTGATCAAAAGAAATATCTTGGTGTTAACGTATATCATCTAAATATTTTTATTGATTTTCATGGATCTTTCTTTCATAATTTTTTTGAGGCATACATATATCCAGAGGATACAATTTCTGATTTCCAACTGTCTCATGGGAGGCTTTGGATAACTGAAATTGCATTCATTATGAAGTGATGATCTGAATCATTATATATCTGATGTCGGATACTGATTTAAAATAGCATACACCAGGCTTCTCCACCAATTTCTAGTGGCTCTAAACCATAACTAAGTTGCCTACAGTTGAACGGGGAAACAGACCTGTCAATAGGTATTGCTCTAAGATGTCAAGAAATGTTTTGTTTTAAAAATTTATAGCTGCAAACTAGCGTTGCAGGTTCTTTTTTACACAAAGTATTAAGGATTATTTTTAAAAAAAACCTACCTCAATATTTTTATTTTGCTTTTTAACATCTCCAAACTCAATTTGCAAAGGAATTTTTATTACCTTACTCAATAGAACGCTTGTTTTTAGGGGGTGGGGGAAGGGGGGGTCCAAATCCGTAAAAGGGGTTCATATCTGCTAACAGTTCTGGACTAGGGGGTCCAAATCTGATCCACAAGCAGATCTGGACTGGAGGGTGCAAATCTGCAAGGGGTCCAAATCCACTGTGCCACTGGCTCAGATCACACTTCCATACTATTTTTTACAGCATTGGGTCTGTAGCTTGAGTGAGGTCAGATGGGTGATATGACAAGCATATTTACTATTCAACACCCAGTGCCATTGTTCTCTCTCTGCACTAAATCACTGATTGCAGTCTTTAAAGATGCTAAAACATGTGTGTCAGGAAAACGGGGGCGGTCTTTTTGTCAGCAGGGAAATTCTCAGGGGTAATATATACTAAACGTGCTAAAACAAACATGCAATATTAAAAACAGGATGCAATATTGAAAATATTGCAGTGTACAGGCTGCAATATTTTTAATATTGCAGCCTGTTTGCTTTATGACGCTTAGTATATATGGCTCTTTTAAAACGGCCTTGTTTTACGCCTAAAAAAACGCTAATCTTTAAATATTTTAAGGATCCAGCGCCATTTCTTCCGACTGTTTTCAGCGGCCCAACTTCTTCCAAATTCTTCCAACTCGGTTGTCCTAATAGGCTTTTCACAAAGCGCTCATCTGAAGCAAAATTAAACGCCACACAATTACTAATAAAAATGCCATGGCGCGATTCAATTAAATCATGTATTAAAAGCAGGAAAATTAAACGGGCTAATGAAACTTACCCTCGTTCTTCAAACCACCAGCTTTAGGTGAATCTTCGCCAGTATTTCGAGTTCAGTTTTGTTTTGTTCTAAAAATCGCCTCTTCATCCTCGTCTGATGTGAAGCCAACGTCGTACACTTATTTCATGTCTGGTCACCACTGAAGGAAAAAGTTACTCTGCACGTGCAAATACCACGGTATATCTAATTGTCTATTGTTTCCGTATAGTTTGCCGGAAAACAAAGAAGAACAAAGAGATCTATTGAAATTATCATTAGTGGCAACTGTTCAGCAAACCTGCTAGTTGGAAAACATCACATGCTCAAAGCAACACAAATCAACTATTAAAACAAAGGCATCTACAGAAAAAACTATGATTAGTGCAAAACGGGCCGAATTTCTCAGACTGCAAGTTGTTTTGCAGTAGTTCAGAGACCTGCTTGTTGAAAAATGTTGAAAACAACAACACATACACGAAACGCAATCAAATGTTCAAAGGCTACTGCTTTTGTTGGGATGCAAGGTATCTCAGTCACCAATTCCCAATTGAGCTAATCAACAAGTGCTAATTATGTTCTTTTGTGCGTTCAGGAACAAAGCGGAAGTGGCGCCTGTAATCAGTGATTTAGTGCAGAGAGAGAACAATGGCACTGGGTGTTGAATAGTAAATATATTAGATAGTTACTTCGGCCCGCAGCAATATGTGATATATCGCAGTCAGCTTCGGGATACGCCCTCAGCTGATTGCAATATATCTCATATTGCTGCCGGCCTCAGTAACTATCTTATACAGACTATATGTAAATGCCAGTAGCAAAAGAATGCTTTTGGAGCTCCGCTTTTAGGCTTGGCTAAATATATATATTACTCTGTTTCGGCCTTGACAGATAGGCTATAGTCAGATAGCTAAGCTGTGCTTTTACCCTTCACAAACAACGGTGCACCCTACTTGGTTGATTTGCATAATAGATTCTTAGAGAGAATTCACACCTATCTTAGTACCGCAAAAAACTAACAGCCACGTGGGCAATATTACGTCCCTCCTCGCTTTTTTTCATCCTTTGTCTGATTCGTTTGTTTCCAGAGTAATTTTTATGTGTCACCAACATCAATGACTTCCACGCATAACTGCTTCCCTGTAAACCTGTACTAAAATCAGGCATGTTTATTTTTCATTCCTAGAATGCGATTTTCCTCTCGGCATGGAAAGCGGTCATATCGCAGACCCACAAATCAGCACTTCCTCACGATGGGACAGCGATCATGCCCCCAGCCAAGGAAGACTGAATTATCCCGAAACTAGTTCCAAGTCAGGAGCTTGGGCCGCTGCTCATAATAATGTCCATCAATGGCTGCAGATTTACCTGGGTAATGCCAGAATAACACGTGTAGCAACGCAAGGAAGAAATTACAACCCCAGTTGGCCTTACGGATCTCACGCCCAGTGGGTGACCAAGTACAAGCTACAGTACAGTACCGATGGTGTGACTTTCCAGTACTACAAGGAGCAAGGAGCAGTGAAGGTTTAAACAAATATTTCATATATGTAGGTTTAAACTATGCAGTTCCTCCAGGAAAGTGAAACGAGACTTTAGGAATGCAGATCAGCTCTGAACTTTCACCCCTACAGGATACGTGCGATTTCGTAGGAGGTAGTCGTATGCATCTACACCAGTTGATATCATAGGAAAATAATTGATACCGTGTCAAATGTATTGAATTTCGTTCTTGCAGACTCGTGAAAACGAGTAATTGAATGTAAGGCTCGCGCAACCTGTTAATCGCTGTTGGGAAAATCCTGATTGGCAATTCAAATATGGGTGGAGACAAGAGAACCAGCTTCAAATCTTTGCTACTGCATATAAATAGTCACATAGGCGCCTTCCAGCAATCATCAAGTACAGCTGTGGCAAACTACCCCTTATTTCCCTAAAACTACAAATAGCTTGTAAAACGGCTTTCGTTTCGAAATAAAACAAATAGTGGAGATAAACATGGTATAGTAACGAATTTTGTATTTCGAATGCTAGGCAACATACATATCTATGATGGCCTAAAAACAAGAGTCTATATGGTACAGTTTTTCGTTAAGTTTTTGAACCAGCAGTAAGGGCGTTGATTATTTTGTTCCAATGCAAACATCGGGTTACGTCAGCGAAGAAATATCATAGTGAATCGTTGGAACTTTGTTTTAATGTTTGAGAAAGGAAGTTACACATGTGAAAGTCGGTGCGCGCACTTTGACCCCTCCACCAGCGGGCTTAATAACCGCCGACCGGTTAACTCAGTTGGTAGAGCACCGGACTACCGTGCGGGAGGTGGTTTGTTCAAACCCCGGCCGGACCAACACTCGGGGTCTTTAAATCATTGACGAGAAAGTGCTGCCGTTTTAATGACATCTACAAATGGTTAGACTTTATAGTCTCCTTGGATAAGGACGATAAACCGTAGGTCCTGTCGAACAGACATTTCACTCACTCTGACTCGGTGGAACGTAAAAGAACCACTAGGGACGTAACAAAACTCTGGCTGTGACCACCCCTAGTGTCTGTCCTAATTTGATATTCAAATTACGGGGGCAGTCATTATAGCTAGCTACTTCATTAATTGTAAACTGCACAAGTAGTCTGGTTAAGTCCCCCAGTTAGTGTTGTAAACCGCCATGAGACTATTTGATATGACAGTATATAAATACATTACCATTACCAATAGGCGAAGAGGTCTTTATACTGTTATTCAGCTTTTTTTGTTTTGTTTTGTTTGTTTGTTTGTTTGCTCGTTTGTTTTTCAAAGAAACTTTTAAGGTTAGGGTTTCTTTTTTTTCCTTATCTCGTCACATGAGTGTTTTCGTTCTTATTCACTCCTGCTATCGTCATCATAGTCATTATTATCATCGTGATTTTCGTTGTCATTAACATTATCATTTTTCTTATTCAACGACAACAACAACAACAACAACAGCAGCAGCAACAACTTTATTGATTTAGTAATTAAATGTTACATAATACTTGGGCCCGCAGGTAGCTATTCGAGGCGGGCTCCAGGGGAACAAAACTTATTAGTATTATTATCTAGTATTTCAGGTTCTTAATTGCCATGAATCATTTTAACACAAAACATAACTATTAACTATTGAGTCTGGCCAGCAAATATTGATATCTAATAACAACATACCTCAAAAAGTATGGCAGCTAACGAGAAGACGTTGCTGGAAAGTTTTAACAGTTTCTGGCATTTTTCAATTAGGAATTCACTGGAAACTCAGACCGGGACACTGTCGTTCAAAATGTTCTCAACACACCAATCGAGGCGCGCTTCATCCGTTTCCAACCATCAGCCTGGTATGGTCACATATCAATGAGGGTGGAGGTCTTTGGATGTCCGATAGGTTGAAAGTTTGTTCTTTTCTTTACCTTGCTATTTAGATTCCTCCCTGTTCTTATTATCACTGGCATTGTATTCCACAATTATTCTAGGAGTGTGCGTTGGATAAGATATGATAAATAACTTGTTATGATCATATTATATCCAGCAAGCTCGAGTAGAATAATTGCTTTTTTGAAGCATAAAAAGAGAAAAAAAGAAGCGTACCGAAAACTGGAACAATTTCTCGTATAAGAAATCGAAAATCGTTAATTCAAAACCTCCCAGAGTGTTGCATAGTTTCTGAGCAAACCAAACAAGTCAATAAAACTTCACGTTTGAGAAAAAAGTTCTCTATACGTTATGTATAAGCTATGAACTGTGTTCAATGGTAACTGGCTTAATAAAGATTGTTTCTTAAATCATTACTTAACCCTTTGCCTTTTCGTATGAAAGTTTAATATTTTCATGTAAATTTGAAGAAAAATATGAGCATGAACAAAGCTAGTCAATAAGAGTTTATTTGTAATTTGATCGAAAATCCGCCTATAGGCTATTATCTAATTTGATCTACAGGCTGACTGGACTTCGAGATAAATATTCCTTGTTTTTTTTTTTTTTTTAATCGTGATTAAGATTAAGATTAAGATTAAGATTAATCGTGATTAAGATTATAAATCACCAGAAGAGCATTTATTTATCCTCTCTCACGGTACGGTACTGTGGTAGCCAACATCCTTCGGGAAGGTTTTCGTCAATTCCCTGTAATTGTATTCCATACCTCCAGACCATAGTCCCAGGTATCTTTTGTATTAGTTCCTTTGCTTCCAAAGTCCCAGATATGGTGAGGAATGACTCCTATGAATAAACTCTTTTCTTTGTGGTGAAGATCGGCAAAAACCGTTTACTTTTTCTTTTTCAGAATGTCTGGCCGCTCTCAACTCACAATTCAGTGCCTCTTCACGATGGGACAACAATCATGCCGCCAGCCAAGGAATATTGAACTATCAAGAAAGCCGATCCAAGTCAGGCGCTTGGGCAGCTGCTCTAAATAATGCCAATCAGTGGCTGCAGGCAGATCTGGGAAGTCCGAAAATAGTACAGCAAATAGCAACTCAAGGAAGAAATTACGAACCTCACTGGCCTTGGGGACCTCACAGCCAGTGGGTGACCAAGTACAAGCTGCAGTACAGTGACGACGGTGTGACTTTCCAGTACTACAAGGAGCAAGGAGTAGTGAAGGTTAAATCAAATATTTTACTTATAAGCGTATGAGACAAAAGCCGTGTTGGTTTAAAAATTTATAGTTCATTCCGCAAAATCGAATGAGAATTTACTAATGTAACGCAGATATGAAACTCCCCGTCCGATTGCACGTTCGTAGAATGTAGGAAATCTACACATTTATTGTTCGTTTGACGGCCTTACTCAGCGATTATTTCAACACACAGCTCACTATAATGGGAACCGGCCTTACTCATCTCGCATCCAATGAATGACTGAGAAGAGTGACAATGTCGTATGTTTTCAGTTTTACAGGAAACAAGATCAAACCGCATCCAAACTGAAAATTTTTCTTTACAAAGAATTCGTTTTATAATCGATCAAATGTTGGGCAACACACCAGCTACTTAACCTGAATAAGCGGGAAAAAATATTTCAAATTTTATTTCTCGTTTCGTAGGAGAACCCTTTTCCGCTGTATATATATATATAGGGGAATACTTGTTTACAATATTTGCCTCATTAGCATGAACAATTCAGTTCTGAATATGGTCATAGTATGAATAACTCTGCAATGAATATGAG
>JAEMWC010000233.1:137500-187500 GCA_016490735.1 Pachyseris speciosa | reverse complement strand
GTCCAATTCCACCAAGTCTCATTTCTTTCAGATCAATGACCAATTACCAGCCGCACGAAGACGACAAAGAGTAAAGGCATAAAAAATGGGGCATGAACACAATGGGAATTAGTCATAACACTTTTAAGCGTCATTTTAAAATAAAGCAGTAAATGTTATTTGCTGAGACGATGTCTTTGTTAAACGAGGGAAATAAAAGAGCATTAAATTTAAGTTCATATGTAGTCTGATTTAGTTCATTACTGAGGAAATAAGTTTTATCAAGTTTTTGACAGACACAGAAATAATTTCGCAGTTGCCGAGAGCCATCATAGTCTTTGTCTGTGCTTTGATCGAATTTTAAGGCAACCCGCATCTGGTTGTCTTCTGTAGAAAATTTTGATTCATTATGTTCACCCGAAAGCCAAAAGACTGATGCGAGTCCCTATAACTCATTTCCTCCTAGAAGCCAATATATTGGTCATGAACACCATTGGTTCTTTAAAAGGCTGCAACTTACTTTTTCGTTCTATGGTTGTAATGAACCATTCTTAATGCCAAACGCTACGTTATGTAGACTTTGTCACTCAGTAAACTGACCAAAACTCCCAATTTCCATTTAATATGACCGGCTATTTTGTTTTATAACATAACTAAAGAAAAGCGCGCGCTCTGATTGGTCATTAACCATTTACTATTTGCCCATGGTTGAACGCTGCTGATGATAGCTGACGTGTGTGCGCTAATGTTTATAAACTCAAAATTTCGCTTTTGGGGCGAGATTTTAAAAAAATGTATCGTTGCAATCGTCATAGTATCTACCGAAGTATTAAGCCGTTGCAATTTCTGTGAATGAAGTTTTGCGCGCTTGTTTTTCTTGGACATGTATGACTACATGAACATTTTTGTGCAATAAAATGGGACTTTGCTTTCTCTACGATGTTTATGATACGTTATAAAACAATTGGTAAGCGTTTCAGCATCCACTACTGAGTTATGGATGCACTTATGAGATATGCTAAGCACTCAAGAGACCTTCGAGCGACTCTTACGCTTCTCTCGTGCTTAGCAACCCCCGCGTGCATCCATAACTCAATAGTGCATACCAGTTATAGTACAAGAGGCCCTTGATGGGGAACCTGTCGCGCTGTAACAATTACATAACATTTATCACTAGTTCTATTATTTTTTGTTATTTCGCATCCTGTTAATCTATCGTAGTTGTTTCATACTTTTTGTACACCTTGGCTATTGTTTTTTGTTTCATTTTCGTTACCACTATCATTGTCTTAGTTACGTAACCTTTTTTTAACATTCTGTTTGTAACTGACGAAGGTCGAGAGACCGAAACGTTTTTTATTCATAAATTTTTTAATGTTTATCTTTTTTGAACCAAAAATTGTGTTTTTTCGGTCTCTTTTTAACTGGTATATATATACATACATACATGCATACATACATACATACATACATACATACATACATACGTACGTACGTACGTACGTACGTACGTATATATATGTATATATATATATATATATATATATATATATATATATATATATATATATATATATATATAGGAAAACTGTGTTTCGATTATTCCGTCGCACAGTGCTCGATACGTTAAAGTAGAGCAAAATATTGAAAAATAGAAAAAAAAATACTCTTTTATCCCTACAAGCCTGTTTCACGAAACAGGCTTTGTAGGGATGCACGAACTGAATCCGACTGCTTGTTAAGTTTTGGTTTTATGTTCCTGATAACAAGCATTTCGTAGATCAAGTAGTCAAACTTTGCGCGGCATTTCTTTAGAATGGTAAACTGGTCTTGTAGATCAGTTGCTTGCAGCTTTGTTCTTCTTTCAGGTGTTTACCAATAGCAGAATGTTTATGTTCGGCGATGTGTGAAAGAGGTGTCGGGATGTATATCCAACATAGTCTGTATCACACAGATCACATGAACACTTGTAAACAACGCAATGCTAGTTAATCAGGGGAGGTTTGGCCTCCACTACTTTGATGCCAACAATGATTTTTCTGCTGGTAAACACTGAGCGCAAATTACTTCCAGTTTTCTTGCTAAGTTCGCTGAGATCATTTCGTACAGCATCGGCCGATCTCTGATCTTTGAATGGCAAGACAATTCTAATGGGCTGATCTAGTGGGATTTCGTATTGTGGTTCGGCTTGATCTTGTGAACTGATAAAACTGCTGATGGTCCATTCAATAAGTCGCGCGGCATACTTCAATTTCAGGAACATGGACTTCAGGTTGTTGCATTCGTCAGCAAAAAGATCTGGAGAAGATGAAAGGCGATGTGCGCGAATTAACATTGTTTTCAAGAGTGAGTGTTTATACTTATTGTCGACGTGACTTTGATAGTGCAGCAAGTAGTCTTTGTTGGTTGTTTTACTGTGGACGCGTGTTGGTAGTTGGTTTCCTTTCATTTCAATTTACACGCCAACGAAAGGTAGCTTATTGTCGGTGGCTGTTTCCATCGTGAAGCTAACTGAAGGTGGGCTTCATTCAGAGTTGTTAAAAAGGCTTCAGCAGCTGGAATGTCGGGTACCGTGGCCAAGGTATCGTCAACGTATCTTCTGTAGAAAGAGGGCAGTTTTTTTTCGCTTTCCAGCTTCCCTTCGATAGAGCACATGAAAACATTCGCCATAAGTGGACGTAAGTGCGAGCCCATGGCGACTCCGTCAATTTGTTCATAAAGATTTCCGTTGAACTGAAAGATTTGATGTTTTGTAGCAGCCCTCAATAATTCAGCGAGATCATCCTGGATGATGTTTAACTGATGCGTTTCGTTAAACCAGTTCTGGGCAAAGGCTTTGTTGGCGAGAATCTCGATGGTTTAGAGATGGACTACATGTTGTAGTTAATTTATCCAGTAGGACATTGACAGAAGCCGAAAATGCATTACTCTCTAAAGGGCTGTCGTTTTGTCCTAATCCAGCTGAAATTGATGTATATGCTCTCAAAAAAGATGTTTCTGAATATATGAGAAGATTGCGACTTAAGGAATTTTATTACCCTGATGATGATGTCAATCGATTTCTCAGATATTCCTGCTTTCAGAAAAATAGTCTAACTGGTGTCCGGAAAAGAACAGGGATGTATTTCTCGAAGCATATGCAAGTGCTCTCGAAAATAAGACCTTTCGGGAATCCAACCTAAAGGCGGGATGTTACAGAAACCTCACAAAAGAGGAACAGAAAGCATTACAAGATCTAAAGAGCTATGATGACATAATTATTAAACAAGCAGATAAAGGATCAGCGGTAGTTGTAATGGACAGGGCGAGGTACGTAGAAGAAGGTATACGGCGACAGCTGGCTGACGGAAGGGTATATGTTTCGTTGGGGTCGGATCCTAATCATATAAGTGAAAGTACTTTTGAGTATTTAGTGATAAACAGTAATGCGAAAGCAGGACGGTTTTATCTGCTACTTAAATTGCATAAGAAAGGTTGTCCAGGCAGACCGGTGATGTCTGGGTGTAATACGCCAAATGAAAAGATCTCGGAGATCGTTGATTACCATCTTAAACCGCTTGTTACAGCAATTCCATCATATGTAAAAGATACGAATGATGTTTTATATACCTTTCAGGATATCGGCACACTCCCCAAAAATGCTATATTGGTGACACTAGATGTGATGGGTCTATATCCACACATACCCCATGACGAGGGACTCTAAGCGATCAGCGAGGCTCTTGATAGCCGAAGTAATCCAGAAATACCTACGAATGTGATTGTGGACCTTACTGAACTATTGCTCAAAAACAACCACTTCGAATTTAAAAGAAAACACTACCTTCAGATTTTAGGGACATACATGACATTAAGTGCCCTGCGCGGCCTTAAACCCTGCAGAACGGCAATGTGATGTGAAGAGAAAGCGACTGTTTGAAACCCAATGGCTATTAATTATGATGACTAATAAGGGGAATTTATTTTCAGGAGAAAAATGAAAAGTCAGAAAACGCTAGCAAGTCATGATCAATAATACGAAACCTGGAGGCTAAAATCGTGGACATGAAAAATCGCATGCGCCAGCCATCGGTAGAGTCAGCGGAACAAGTTGCACAGGAGTCAGAGCAGACTCCCTATTAAGCCGAGAAACAAATTAACGAACTGGAAACTAAAAACGAGTCGTGGCGACAAGAGGTAAATGGCTATGTCAAAAATAAAATCTTGCCAAACATAATAAAACTATGCTGGAACGGAACCCCATCTTTACGACCAATTATACGCCACGACTACAAACTAATCTCAGTGGGTTGCTATCTGAAAACGCTAGTGTCTGAACAAGTCGTTTTGTTGTATTAAAGCCCATTTACCGGATTTGAGGCGTGAGAGAGGGAAAAGGAGGCGACTTAGCAAATTAGAACTCTTGTAGCAAATGACAAGAAGATAAAATATAATTGTTTGTATCGCAAATGAAGAACACAAACGATTCTTTTTTTTTTTTTTTTTTTTCATTTCTTTGTTTTGTTTGTTTGTTGGTTGGTTTTGTTGTTGTTTTGTTTTTGTTGGTTTGTTTGTTCGGTTATTTTGTTCTTTTCAGCCTACTGGAACAAATTCCATTCCACAGCGTTTAAAGTCTTAATCCTTTGTCTACACCAGCCGAATCGTGGCCTCTGGGGACGATCGAGATTGCATTCTAATTAAGGGTGCGGTTTGATTGGCCGTGTAGAACATTCCGCTTATTTTCTTTCAGGAATATGGCCAATTGAACGCAACCTAAGGGTGCTTTCCTTTGTGATGATCAGATCAGGATCTATAACACTACACAAAGTAGAAAATGTGGCTTTTGTTGGCTTGATGATATGTGATTTTCTTGTTTAATCAAACGAAATATTCTTCATAACACGAGAAAAGATCTCTTTAATGATGATGAATTTGTTTATGGAATGTGTAAAAAAATTTTTCCTGAAGCTTTAATTTTTATTTGAAGGTTTGTGTTTATTTATAGATGGATGTGTGTGACATTTCTTTTCTTCGGCCTGAGTTGCGTGCAAAAGTTTACAAATATTATACTAAAAATCAACTGAAAGATTTTGAGGAAAGAAAAAAAACAACAACAACAGGGTGGGTAAATATTTTAGAAGAGCTGCTATACCCTCTCCGTAATTTTATTTTTCCAAATTATTGTTTATCGAAACATTAAAGGAGAAGGTCACTCCAAAACGCATATTTTTTTGTAATTACCAATACAAAGTTTATATTGAGTTAAGTTACTCACCGAAGTTTCAGCTTTTAAAGTGCATTCTATCCCAAGAAATTTGTCTCCAAAGTAGCCTAAAATTTGGCATCGGCAGCCGCCATTTTGAAACAAATGCTCAGCGGCCAGGTCGGACTTGGCTGCTAAGCGTGACGTCATCTTTACCAAGAGATTTTGTCTTGGGAAGCGTATTTGTTTACTCGAGGTCATGGCTGATCTTCAACCTTACCGTTTTGAGCCAGAACGTGTTCCTAATCCCGAGGATAGCGAAAGCGAAAACGAAGAAGTAAACTATCGGTTAGAAGGCACATTTTGGTGTTCTTGTGAGCGATGTCAAATCATAACAACGCAAAGAGAATGTGTTTGTTGCCGAGAACAGCCAGAGGAAGAAAACAACATTCAAGGTAGAACTTTAAGCTTACACTGCATCGGTTGCAGTAAATGGAGAAACAATTTTCTTTGTAAATTGCTTTAGACTTTAAAAGGCAGTTTAATAAAGTGGTAAGCTGTAGTTATTTTTTTACGTCAACTGTTTCTATTTTTATTTTTGCTGTGTCTAGATGTCACGGCATCAAATAGTCGACTAAATGGTCCGGCGGCAGTCAGAAATATTCACCGAACTCCGACTGAAATCACCAATCAACCCTACATGTATTGAAAGTATTTGGTTTCTTTAGAAATGTCAAGCGATCCCAAAAACTATTTTCGTTTTACATTCGATTCATTTACCAAGTGTACCGTAAATATCGCTCAGTTATTTTAAGGAACCACCATTTGTGAGACTGCCGGTCACGGCCTCAAATAGACTAAATGCCCGGCAGTCAAAATAATTCACCGAATTCCGACTGGAATCCTCGATCAAACCTATTAAAAGTATTTGGTGTTTCTTTAGAAATGTCAAGCAATCGTAAAAAGTATTTTGGTTGTACATTCGATGAATTCGGTGAATATTTCTGACTGCGAGCATTTAGTCTATTTGGGACCGAGACATTTAGACACAGCGAAAATAAAAATACAAACAGTTGACGTAAAAACTTAAGATAACTGCTTACGGCTTCATTAAACTGCCTTTTAATTTCTAAAGCAATTTACGAAGAAAATTGTGTTTCCATCTACTGCAACCGATGCAGTATAAGCTTAAAATTCTACCTTGAATTTTGTTTTCTTCCTCTGGCTGTTCTCGGAAACAAACACATTCTCTTTGCGTTGTTATGATTTGACATCGCTCACAAGAACACCAAAATATGCCTTCTAACCGATTGTTTACTTCTTCGTTTTCGCTTTCACTATCCTCAGGATTAGGAACACGTTCTGGCTCAAAACGGTAAGGTTGAAAATCAGCCACGACCTCGAGTAAACAAACACGCTTCCCAAGACAAAATCTCTTGGTAAAGATGACGTCACGCTTAGCGGCCTAGCCCGACCTGGCCGCTGAGCATTTGTTTCAAAATGGCGGCTGCCGATGCCAAATTTTTGGGCTTCTTTGGAGACCAATTTCTTGGGATAAAATGCACTTTAGAAGCTGAAACTTCGGTGAGTAACTTAACTCAATATAAACTATTTATTGGTGATGACAAAAAAAATACGCTTTTTGGAGTGACCTTCTCCTTTAATTAAACAAAAGTTTTCTCTTTGTTAGAGCGGTTTTCAGTTGAGTGTCGAAAGTAATTCTGTGTTTGCTTTGGTTTTGCATTGCTTCGCTCTGTGATTGGCCAGGAAAACTTTCTCAACCAATGAGAAGCAAAACCAAAACCAATCGCGACTTGCACGCGAGTAATTTCCCGCGCTTTACGCCGGCTACATGCAATTGCTTCGAATTCTGATTGGCTCATTGCACTGCTTACTTCTGTTGTGATTGGTCAGAGTAATTGCTTTGGTTTTGGTTTTACGACACTCAATTGAAAAGCGCTCTAACACAATGATTGGTGTGTTGTTTCTTCTTTTTCATTGTGTGAAAGATGAAGTTACACACCCAATTGTAAAGGAGGTAAAAAAAGAAGTGACGGAGGTGTTATTATCACAGGTACACCAATTTAGAGAAAGAGAAACATTGAAGTATAACGATGACAAATTTTTTTTTTCTGAAGACAAACTGAGCACAGAATTTGAAAAGCTTTTTAATAAATGCGATGAGTTGGGTTGTTGTTGTTGTTGTTTTTTTTTTTTTTTTTCATCTTGATGGGCCAATTGTTTCAGAACAACATGTTGAATATTATTCATCTGAATTTTTTGGTTTTATTCAAGATTTTAAAACTTATTTATCAAATCTCTTAGGAAGGTTTACGGGGAGCTTGAAGATGATGTTGTTTATTTAACCGCTTATGAAATTCTTCACTAAGAAAAGGACATTTTTGTTCATACGAAGATGAATTAGAACAATTTTTGGCCCCTGTTTATTGCTAGATGTAAATAACTTTTTAAATCTCCAGATAAAAAGTCTGTATTGGATGTGCGTGATATACTTTATCATTTAACCTGTATTGAAAATGATATCATGTATTAATACCAAGCCCCAACTTTTGTTTTGTATTAATTGCATTTCTTGCCAAGACATGACCCCATTGTCTTTTTTCCCAAGGGACAGCATCTAAGGCTTTCACCATCTTTCGGTCAGCAGCATGTTTGCAATTTTTTTTTTTTTTTTTTCACTCTCGCCATATTTTTTTGCCCCTTGTACACAACTGCTGTAATCCACATCATGTTGCATTGCAATTGCATCTGTTGCCCCACTTGGTTGTTGAAATATTTCCAAGATTTCACCACTTTCAGGATCAAAACTTAATTCTTGATGAAGTGGATTGTTAGGACCCGTGTAATTATGCCCAGGAAGAGTCCATCCGCCCTTTTGGTGCAGGAAGTTTTGCAATTAAAGCATGAACATCAACACCAGATCCATAGTAGTTTCGAAGAGTTTTTTGAAAATATCTGCGAAACCGCGGTGTTCAGGGATGGCTTTTCCAAAAGCTTTCAAAAATTTCATGTCAGTTGCAAACTTGGGAACCAACACACCCTGAGAAACAAATCGGGGATCAAACAAACTTCCAATACCTCTTCCATAACCTTTCCATTTTATCCAGGAGCCATAACTGCGAGAGCAACCTTCGTCTTTGTATTTTTTGTACTGCTGTTTCTATTCCGCCACCATTGCCTTTCCTTCTTTTTCAGAAACTTCAGGGCCTTTGAAAAGTGTGGGGTCAGAAACAACTCTCGAAAGTTTTTTGAAATCAACAAAAGGGAAGGGGATGGGAATCCCCCGCCCCACCTTGTCAAGATCAGGCCTATCAGTTTTGTAACGGATGTTGGGGCGGACGTTTGTTGAAAGCTCATCCAACACAGTGCTCCCAACTTTTCGAAACATGGGCTTGCCCTTTTTTACAGCCCAATAAATTACCTTTCGTTGGAGCTTGGGATTTCTCATCGCTTCCGACGCTTAGTACCGCCCAATTTCCACCCCTTTCTTTGCAAGATACGGAGCTCCTTGTTGAAGAAACAAATCCATAGCAGTTCCAGCAATGTCTTTACCGATTCCATCACCCACCTTGAGGTGGGAATTGCCCTCTGCAAGAGAGGGCCGCGCTAGTTTCCAGACTTTGGTAAAAAAACGTGTTTTGGTGATTCCACAGACCGCACATTTTGTTTTCAACATTTTCCGCCCATTTTTTGTTGTTACTACTTTTTCCGACCCAGGGCCGTTTTGGTTTTACGTTTGTCTCTCACACAATAGACCTCCGCCATTACGGTATATTTTCAAAATAATTTTTCACAACTTTCTCATTCTCCTGCACATCTGTGGAAAACATCTTGAGAATGTCAGGGTAGCTTGTTCCTTTGTTGCGCTCATTTAAGAACAACAAACAATAGTACCCACATCGCACGCTGTCTATTGCTTGGATTTGATCTTCATTACGAAGGAAGGTTTTGTGTCCCTTTTTCAACATCTCTTTTTCCCATTCCAACGGAGGGTGCTGACTAAAAGAGTCAAAATACTCCACTTCCCGCCCCGAGGCAGGTGTCCAACAAGCGATCAAGTGTGTCCCCGAACTTCCAAAATCATCCAAGTTCAAAATGCATGGGGAATGGTGTAGAGGTTTGGTTTCGTTGCGAGAGAAGATCTCTTTCAATGGAACGCCAAGATATTTGCACCAATTTGTGAGATCAACATTGGAAAGAGGAACGTCCTTAAATTTCTTTTTTTTTTTCTTTTCCCAACTACCCCAAACAGGCGGTGGGGGATACCACGGAGGGTTTATTTTCAAGCCTCTTCCCTTTCCTCTTCCATTCTGTGGTAGAGGTGGAGGAAGCTGTGGTAAACAGCGTCTTGAACGTGGTCGACTAATTTACTATCCTTTTCCCAAAATACCTTTCACAAGATCAATCGCAAGAGGAATCCCAATGGAAGCCAACATTCCAAGAAATCCACCATACTGCGCACTTCCTCCACCGCGAACCATTCCTTTTCCAACCAAGTACCTTTCAATCATCTTTTTCTGGTCTGGTTACAACCTTTGTGTGAGTCGGTAAAGCTCTACTTCCCTTGGCCCATAACCCTTTCCGAAAATTTTCTTCAAAGCTTTGTCTGCAGCGAAACTTAACCCCGCAGTTGCCAAAGCTTTGGCAGCGGATTTTGCTGCGGGCACAAGAAGGGGGCGAGCCAGACTAAACACCGTCGAAAAAAGATTACCACCGCTCTGTGTGAGTTTGGTAATTTGTGTTTGGCTCATTGAGATGTCTGGTCCGCGCCCTTCGCGGGCTGATTTCTTGAAGCGGTTGATTTGTGTGGCAGTCAGAAGAAGACTGTCACCACGCCCGATTTGTTCGGGTTTTATTCGCAGTGTTACCGCTGTTCTTGACACGACAGCCTTTCGCAGACTCTCTTTTTCCCCATCTGTCAAGGCAATCTGGAATGGATGGTACTTCGTCGCAATCATATACTGAACAAAAGAATTTTTTATTTTCACTATTTTAGGTGAATTTTTAAAAGAATTACACCACCACCAGCTTGTTTCCAATTTGTGTGATGATCACTTCTTCCTCATTCAAAACCGCAATGAAAATAATGTAATCTTCAGCATTTGCAGCCTCATTTAAACGCCAATGGAAAACCATTTTCTTTTCCTCACCCGTCATGCTTGGTTTGGTTGCGCGTAAATCGAAATAAATGACAGAGTAAAGATTGAGGAAGTTTTCGTGACTCACTTGTGTCCTTGTGTTGACGTCGTTCTTTCGAAACTTATATTCCACCAGGTCACTGTAAATCCGTGCGGTATCCTCACCTTCATAGTCAAGTTCGGGGTAATACTCCGACCCATATTGAAGTTGACAGGTGCTCAATTTCGCTGAGTCGTCTCCATCCAAATCGAAAGTATCAAAGCTGTAAGTTTTGTATTGCAAAGCGTTTTGTTTGCGCGATTGTTGGAAGAAAACAAACACATGTTTTGCGTTTCGAACGCCTGGGGTGAACGTCCATTGTCCACGGACCTGTCGTTGGGGTTGGCTGGGGAACAGGGTTTGTTTCAAGTACTTCCATTGAGTTGGTCTCAAGAACCTTTCATTCACAAGTTTTTGTCCTTAAGGTGACAGCTGTAGTTTTGGGACCCAAAGCTGGATGTCGTGAACAACGATTCGCCGCGCGGTGGCATTATTCTGAAAAATCATTTCATTGTCACTTTGCGGTGGAATTTCGAAACTTAATTTTAATGTAGGGAGGAGCCTATCCAACTCCAACTCCTCGAAAAATGAATAATGGTCGAGTGGAATCATGGTTTTGACTTTTCCCGCCCCACGAGAACGTTTGTGCCTTTCTTGTATTCCAAGATTGGTGGCAGGTGTGGCAGGGTTTGTAACGGTTGTGTTGTCAGTATCGTGGTACCAAAACTCTCTGTTTGCAACAGTTTGAGGGTAATCATTTGAGTACTCCAACATGGTTTTGATGAAAATAATTTTATTGACATCGTCGGCGGTGTAAAGTTCTTTTCCCGCGGACTTCACAGTCATTTGTTTTATCAGTGAGAAGGACCCATTCACAGGTGCGGTTTCTGCGTTGTTCCCAATGTTGGCCCCATCGGCGAGAGCTTCGAATCGGTATTCCACTAAGAAATAAGCATTGAACCAATCACGGACAACTTCACGGTCCTCAATTACAAATTTGATTCCTTGTTTATTCTGGTAATTGCCATTTCCTGGCATTTTGAGCGGGGTGGTGACATTGAAACGCTCGTCATCAACCCGTTCGAGGTACTTGGGTGTTCTGAACATTCTGTTTCACAGGGGTGTATACATCCACAAAAAAATTCAAAGTCGGTTAGCTAGAATTTGAGTCAGCTTCCACATTGCATCATTCTCCACCTTTGGGTGGAAGTTCCTCTTCAAGGGGTTTTTCTTTTTGGCTCCTTTCCCCTCCCCGCTCAACAGTTGGCGGATCTGTTTCGCGCCACATTCTGGCGCTTTTGCGAGGGTTTTACTTTCCACCTTTGGGTTGAGAGCTTCTTTTTTATTCGATACAGCCGCCTGTTTTTCTGCTTGCTGCACAAGGGGCGCAAGTACATCACGGATCACACCCGTGCCTTTGTGTTTGAACCGAAACCGCCCAAAGTTGGGGTCAAAAATTCTTTTCCACTCACTCAAACGAGGCATTCACGTATACCTTTGCAAGAAAAATCCCCCTCTCCACCCTGGGGTGGAAATTCACCTTTGGATGGATTAGGTGGAGGGTCGGAGCATGATGGACAAAGCCACATCAGTCCCATTAAGATCCAAAAGGTTATCTGCCCATCCGTAATTCGAATTCCCACACTGTCCTTGAAACTCTACTCATTAAATGACAGATAAACCCTTTCGAATGATCGAAAGAAATCTCTGGGGAAATGTTTGTGTGTAATGCTACGCCACACCAAAGTTGATGGAAATCGCGTATGTCTGACCTCCAAAGGTCATCAAGGAGGCTAGAAATAACCCACATACTACGCTTCAGAAGGCCTCTGAAATGAAACGAAACTTCAAAACGATGGCATGTAAAGACAATTCGTACCTCTTGCTGTGAAAAGGCTAGCGTATTATGGTGGTATGTTTAGTTAAATCGCTTCTTGTCGTCAACTTTCTGAACTGTGTTTAATCTTATCTTTATGCTGATCAATAAACAATTCTTGGTTTGCAGTCACGCAAGTAAAACATATAACCACCAACCGCTCAAGAAACAGAAATTGGCATATTGTGGAAGAGTTATAAGTAAATATAAACGCGTCAAAATTGTCTTAGGACTGTGCGATAACCCGTACACAAAATGTACCTCTTATAATTACAGAGTTTGATAAAATAAAAAAATAAATAATCAGTTTATTAAACCCTTTGGTAGTGTATAACACTAAATTACAAGGGAGGTGGTCAATTCTACACAAAATAGCATAATTACACTTGACACAGAAGGCAAAAACAATTAAACCCTATTATAACAGTGAGTAACGAAACTACTAAGGCGGTCCGTTCAAGCAAGGCGGAAATCAGAACGGGAAAAACCAGACCTCAACCCGTACCCATGAACGACACTCGTGGACTGTGGCAACAGGTGTGAGAGAAAACCGGACTCCTTGATGTTAGATATAAACGCCTGCAAGCTTCATCACGGCGCGCCAGCAGCGTAGGCAAGCCACAGATCACTAGTGCCGACTCATAAGAGCAATCTGGAAAAATGATTCTTAGAGCAGACTTCTGTACGCTTTCAACAAACTGAACCAGACAAGCGGGTAACGCGGCCCACACCGGAGATGCAAATTCTAAAATGGGCTGCACAAGGCCACAATAAACTTTAATGAGATCAGCTGGTGGGAGGCCTGATTTCCTTAAGACACGTAAAACGTAGAGACGCTTGCGTGCTTTCTTCACAATATAGTCGCAGTGAATAGACCACGACAAATTGTGCGACAGATGGACACCGAGCAACTTATAAGATGACACCTGCTCTATAACACAGCCCGACATCTGTAAG
The DNA here is from genome assembly GCA_016490735.1 of Pachyseris speciosa. NCBI lineage: Eukaryota > Metazoa > Cnidaria > Anthozoa > Scleractinia > Pachyseridae > Pachyseris > Pachyseris speciosa. The sequence continues at coordinate 174,307 of JAEMWC010000233.1, read as the reverse complement.
GGAGATGGGTCCGAAGACTTATACTGTAGGAAATCTATGCGTAACTCTTTACATTTGGATAGATTTAGCTTCATATTCATATCAGTATCTTTAATAGCTTGTTCATGTACGTGCTTATCTTTATGGATTACAAGCATTTGTGTCTTGTTTTATGTATCGTAGTAGTATGCACTCCTTTCAGTGTTATTTATTATACTCGTTCTAAATCAGGAATTGTTTATTTTATTTCACCATCTTTTGTATTACCAAAATTGCAAATTATACGATGTGGAGTTTTACTTTGTATGCACAGCGTAGATGGACCTAAAAATTATATCACTTAACGTGAGAGGTTTAAACAAAACCTCAAAGCGAAGACAGATTTTCAGATGGCTCCATCAGCAAAAATCCGATGTTATTCTTCTACAAGAGACATACTTCTCAACACAAAGCATAAATGTATGGGAATCAGAGTGGGGTGGAAAAATTCTGGCTAGTCACGGCTCAACGCACAGCCGAGGCGTAATGATAATGTTCAAGCCGCGATTAGATGTAACAATTGAGAAATTAATTTCTGACAAAAACGGTAGATATAATTTAACAGAAGCGGTTGTTGATGGATCAAAACTTATTTTCGTGAATATTTATGCGCCAAACGACCAAACACAACAGGTGAAGTTCCTTAGGGACTTATCTACATCAGTGTTAAATGGGGGGCGGGGGAGCAGAGCAGGGTTGGCGCAGTGGTGAGAGCGCTCGCCTTCCACCAATGTGGCCCGGGTTCCATTTCCGGACTCGGCGTCATAAGTGGGCTGAGTTTGTTGGTTCTCTACTCTGCTCCGAGAGGTTTTTCTCCGGGTACTCCGGCTTTCCCCTCTCCACAAAAACCAACATTTGATTTGATTTGATTTATTTAGAGTTGATTTGATTTGATTTGATATATGTGAGGCGCATTTGAAAATTGTATAATTGAATTTGCGCCATATAAATAAATATTATTAATATTATTATTAAATCAAGTTGCTAATGAAAAGGTGTTGCTTGGTGGCGATTTTAATTGTGCTCTGAGTGACAATGATAAACGCGGAGGACGCCCTTTTGAGAGCAAAAAATTGGTCATTAAAGAAATAAACGAACTGACAAATACTTTTGACTTAGTGGACATATGGAGACAAAAACACTCTAACACTCCAGGCTACACCTGGAGTAATGCATGCTTAAAAATTCAGTGCAGGCTCGACTACTTTTTTCCGTCAAGAAACATACAACATCTGATTACTGATTGTCAGATAGTTCCTAACATTTTTTCGGATCACTCTGCACTACTGCTGCGTATAAACCTTGACGAAAAAGGAACAAAGATAGGACCCGGATTTTGGAAATTTAACAACAGTTACTCCTTACTTATGGATAAAGAATATATAGAACTTATCACTAAAAGTATTCCCACATTTGTAACGAAGTATGGGGATCTTGCAGATAAAGGGTTATTGTGGGAAATGATTAAAATGGAGATAAGAGCCTCTACAATCTCATTTGCCAAACGAAAGGCCAAGCAAAAACGTGATGAAGAAAAAGAACTTTTACAAAAATTTAGCCACCTACAAGAACAATTACGGTCCAGTTTTAATGATACCATCAAAACGGAAATGGATCGCGTCAAGAACAAACTTAAAAAAAATTACGGCAAGTAGAACTCAGGGAGCAATGCTCCGTAGCAAGGCTCGTTGGCACGAATTCGGCGAAAAAAACAACAAATACTTCTACAACCTAGAGAAAAGAAATCATAGAAAAAAACACATAACTTCGCTAACAACAGAAAACGACACAATCTTATCCGACCCGAAACTAATTTCAGAAGAAGAAGCTAAATTCTACAAACAGATTTATGAATCCAAACACACTGACCCAGAAAATAAAACATTTGCATCTTTCTTTGAATCTGAAAGCCTTGTATCACTTAACGAATCTGAATCTGATCAATGCGAAGGACTTTTAATATTGGAAGAATGTGCAAAAGCAATTAGTAGTTTTAAAAATGACAAAACACCCGGATCTGATGGATTCACGGCCGAGTTTTATCGTCGTTTTTGGCACCTACTTGGAAAACTAATGGTTGACAGTTTTAATTACGCTTTCCAGGCAGGAAGTTTGTCCATTTCCCAAAGACTCGGAATTATAACACTCATTCCTAAAAAGGACAAACACTTAGAATTTTTGAAAAACTGGAGACCGATGACCTTGCTAAATACTGACTATAAAATAGCCACAAAAGCTATCGCAATGCGTCTGGAAAAAGTACTACCAAAGATTATTCACCCTTGTCAAGCAGGTTATATAAAAGGTATATGTATCGGTGAATGCATTAGAATTATTTCCGATATAATGGTGTTTACAAAACAGAAAAATATACCTGGTGCAGCAGTGTTCCTTGACTTTGAAAATGCCTTTGATTCTATTGAATGGAGTTATTTGCAAAAATGTTTAGAGGTATATAAATTTGGCCCTCAGCTTCGCCAATGGATAAAAGTGTTTTACAATGACATCTCAAGCTGTTTACACAACAATGGTTTTGCAAGTGAACACTTTACCCTATCCAAAGGAGTTAGGCAAGGGTGCCCGCTGTCAGGTTTACTTTTTGTTATAGGTATAGAAATTCTCGGCAATGCTATAAGAAAATCTACCGACATAAAAGGTATTGACATGGTACCCAGAAAAACAGTGAAACTTGCCCAGTATGCCGATGACACAACCATATTTGTAAAAGACGATCTTTCGATACATAACCTGTTCAAACTACTTGACAAATTTGAAAGTCTTTCTGGCCTTCGGATAAACCAGTCCAAATCAGAGCTTTTATGGTTGGGATCATCGCGTCAACGCAAAGATAAAATCTTAAATCTTAAACTTAGCGAAGAACCAGTATACGCTCTTGGAATATACTTTTCTTACAATGACGAGCTCGCAACGAAAAAAAATTTTTACGAAAAACTTGGCTCGTTAAAGAAAATACTTAATATTTGGTCATCAAGAGACATCTCTATCTACGGAAGAGTAAATATAGTCAAAACACTTGCCCTATCGAAACTCACTTTTGTCTGCAGCGTACTCGATACCCCAGTGTCCTTTACAGAAGAAGTCAACAAAATAATTTTCAGTTTCATTTGGAAGTATAAACAGCCCAAAATAAAAACAATCTACGATCAAAAAGTGTAAAGAAGAGGGAGGCTTAAATATGACCGACTTTACAGCGTTTGATAAAGCCCTAAAAATATGTTGGGTAAAGCGGTTTTGTTCTACCGATGACACCCCATGGAAAGATATTCCCTGCTCTCTGCTTTCAAATGTAGGTGGCACCCTAATCTTCCAATGTAGTCACGATGCCAACTTTATAAATCTAGATAAATCGCTACCGAAATTTTATAAAGATATAATAATCTACTGGCAGGAGTTGGTCTACACCATGCGTAAGACTAAAGAGGAAGTAGCAAATCAAATAATTTGGAATAATCGCTATATAAAAATAAATAAAATATCAGTTTTCTTCCAAAATTGATATCAGAAAGGCATTCGAAATGTATCCCATCTCTTTGATGAACAAAAAACCCGCTTTCTTTCTTTTCATGCTTTCCAACAGAAATTTCATGTAAACTGTAATTTTCTACAATATTACGGACTATTATCTGCAATACCTTGTTCTTGGAAAGTACTTTTAAAAACAAAAAGCGGAGAATCGGAGCCCTCCTCACCTACACCATCCATAGAAAGTCTATCGTGTAAAATGATATATAATTTGATGATTAAGTGCGAGAATCTTCCCGCACCTACGGCAGACAAAAAACTACGTAAGTGTGGCTTTGATCTAGCACAACGCCGCAAAGTATACTCACTTCCCTTCGCTGTTACAAAGGACTGAGGTCAAACTATCTGTGTTTCAATTTAAAGTAATACACAACATACTTACTACCAATAGTGTTAGATTTCTAAGTAATGTTACCATTGTAAATAGTGTTACATTTCTATGTAACGTTGCTAGTAATTGTAAGTAATGTTAGTGTTGTAAATAAGATTGGCATTATACAATAAAAAAAAATAAAAAAAAAAAGATTTAGCTTCATACCATGACTACTAGCATATGAACAAATATCCCTCGCTACAAAGGGTAGCAAACTGATTGAACATCTGGGAATAATTTCTAAGACTGACAAATCGTCCACATACTTGACTCTAGTTTTCCACTCATTCATTAGGTTGTTGACGAGGACTGCAAACAACAGGGGGGCTAGCCTTGTCCCCTGAGGGATACCGCCCCTCGGGATAACGCTGCTGGACAGAGCACTACAAATTTTGACTTGTTGCGACCTACCCGACAAGAAGGCCCCAATCCATCTAATAAATGCCTCGTGCACCCCCAAATCGCGAAGCTCAGAAACCAAAACAGAATGATCCACCAGTTCAAATCCTTTGCTAAAGTCGGTAAACAAGAGGCGTGCATATCAATGGCCGTTGTCAAGCGCTTCTAGGATACAGTGAAGCAAGTACACGAGCGCATGTGTAGTTGATCTGCCTGGGAGAGCAAACCGGGGGCATCCTTCCCCGAACAATTTTTAAATTTCAAGTCTTCTGCCATTCTGAGGCAAAGTCAGCGTGTTTTAATATCTCATTTTTTTAAAAGTAAAAATAAAACATAAAAAAATATAAAATATAACAAAGCTACGTAAAAACATGCAAATTTTCATGAATAAAACTATAATGAAAATATACTGCATTTCATCTTATTTCAATTTTGAATTTCGTCAAAGACGGGATCGGCAAGAAACATTCTTCGGGGCTGAACCAGAGTATCGTAGTTAACGGGCTTTTCGTAGCGAATATTCATCAGAGTCAAGCCTGACAGTCTTTCCGTTGTGGTGGTGGTACGTAAATATCCTTTGACAAGCTTCAAAGTACTGTTTGCAGGCAAAACAAAATGTCAGTTTTGGCCTGATGCTTTGCAGGAGCACGAAAAAGGAGACAACGAATAGAGCCACATTCACAGTGAACCAAAAATGTATCTTTCTTTTGTGGAAAAAATGTTTTAGTTTTATTGAGAAGCAGAGGTTTAACCTGGTTATGAACGTTTTGCATTTAAGATTGACTCTATTTATTTAATATTTTTACAAGATTTTGACGTTAGCTGTTTTGATTTAGGGGGTTCGATCGAACCCCCCGACACCCCCCCCCCCCCTCCCCCTCCCTTTTTAATTAGATCCGCCCCAGTGCAGGTAATGAGCACTATGAATCAACCATATTGAGAGGAAATCGTTGTTTTTTATTTGTTACCAGACTTTCGAAACGAATACAAAGAATGAAATCAACACAAAAATGCAGAAAGCAGTACCTGCGGTTTGACAGCAAAAAGCTTTCAGAAATATAGAGGGGTAGTTTGGGTGGATATAATAACGAGAAGAAGAAACGGTAGGTGGGCGATTTTATGAAATTTGATTGAAATGTAAAAAATAGGTTTTTGGCAGTTTCTGTGACTGAGAATAGTGGTCATATTGCTCGTTTTAGACCGCACTGAATCGTAACACAGGCTAAACTGTACTGCATGTAGTAAAAAGACGCATTATCTTTTTAGACGCTTTTTTGACGGGGTTCTAGAAATACATTTAGACTAGTGCCCATGGCCCACGCAGTATCCTGTCCAAAATAGCAACGGTTGTCCAAACCAGTTAATATTTTTGCATAAATCAATTAAAAAGAGATATGGAGTCATCTACACACTCTGGAGAAGTTTTAAACCATATTCAGGTATGTGCTTTCTGTTTTTAGCAGTTTTGAGAGGCCGGCGGTTGCGTACAATGGGGGACAAAAGTCTTAGGACAATTAGCACGATCTGCCTTAATTTATCCCACTTTCCCCTCGACCCCAAGCAATGTTGTAGTTTGTGCAGCCCTGTACCGCTTTACTTTTCTTCCTAAACGTGTTTCTTCATCCCAACATTGTTTGCAGAGGGGAGGGGAGGGCCATTCGCGGTATCCACGTCGTTAGAGAAGTGCATATTATGCGACATCTGGTTATTTGATAAGTTAAGGATGTGGAAGGAACGTTTTTCATAACCGTTCCAAGGATTTTTGTCCTCCATTGTCTGAACAATATTGCAGGTGTTATATATGAAATTTGGTAGGAATTTTTTAGTCAAAAGTTGGGAGACCAGTATTCCTTGTTTCCATTTTTAAAAGTAGGCTATGTCAGGTACCTTATTGTGTCAGCGTGTTTTGAAAATGAGTCGAAGGTGGGGGCAGGTAGGGGAACAGCATGGTGTGATATATGATATAAAGAGTCGTGTCGTTTCATTTTATTATTTTTATCTATTTGTTTTTTATGTCTCAAGAAGCCGAAATGATATATCTTAATGATTTTCGGTGGCATCCTAAAATCATCGCCTGGGCCGAATTTCTGCAAGCTCTAGAAGGGATACAGTTCACTTACCGGCGCCCAAAATTTTATGTAGCAAAGATATTGAGCTATCAAAAGATTTTAAGGTACGAATCAGTAAACGCATCTTTCTTTCGCTTACATTTCGTGGTCTTGCCTGCTTCTTGTCACTTGGTATTCTCGTCACATTTCCATTTCCAAACTCATTGCTGCAAATTCAGTGCGCCGACGATTTTGATATTCCACATTCCTCAGCGATTCTTCGGAAAGAAAATTTACTGCATGTTCTCAGGTACCAAGCAAAAGCCCTTTTCTCTCCTGCGATTACTTGGATGAATCGAAGACCATACTTGCGTGTACATGTAATTATTCACAAACCTACGAAGAGTACTTTTTAATGGAAAAAGTTGAACAACCGTCACAGTCGATACCGTTTTCGAACTCTGCTAAAGCACGCGCGAACATTACATTTGATCATGCCATATATCCTTTCACAATATATAAATAACTATTCCTTGTCCTATTATGGTGTTGCTTTCTAGTTTTCAAAACCTTATTAGTACTTTTGTGCGTTAGGCAGTATTCAGACAATGGGGGACAAAAGTCTTAGGACAATTAGCACGATCTACCTTAATTTATCCCACTTTCCCCCTCGCCCCAAGCAATGTTGTAGTTTGTGCAGCCCTGTACCGCTTTACTTTTCTTCCTAAACGTGTTTCTTCATCCCAGCATTGTTTGGAGAGGGGAGGGCCATTCGCGGTATCCACGTGGTTATAGAAGTGCATATTATGCGACATCTGATTATTTGATAAGTTAAGGATGTGGAAGGAACGTTTTCCATAACCGTTCCAAGGATTTTTGTCCTCCATTGTAGGTTCCACTGGATTCCGTTGCTTCCGTGATTTAGACTTGTCGTGGCGCTTCCAAATTCAACTCTGTAATTTTAAATGGTACATTTTGAGTACGGGATATCGCACAGACTAAGTCTTTGACACATTATTTACTTATAACTCTTCCAGAGTATGCCAATTTCTTGACTTTTCTTTCTTGAATGGTTGCGTGACGTGCAAACCAAGAATTGTTCATTGATCAGCATAAAGATAAGAGTAAACACAGTTCAAAACGTTTACGACAAGAAGCGATTAATACGCTAGTCTTTTCACAGCAGAGGTACGAATTGTCTTTTCATACCATCGTTTTGAAGTTTCGTTTCATTTCAGAGGCGTTCTGAGGCGTAGTAGGTAGGTTATTTTCAGCCTACTGAGCCTACTTGTTGACCTTTGGAGGTCAGACATACGCGATTTCCATTAACTTTGCTGTGGCGTAGCATTACACATAAACATTTGCCCAGAGATGTCTTTCGATCATTCAAAAGGGTATTTATCCGTCATTTAATGAGTAGAGTTTCAAGCCATTCAAAGGTTTAGCACATTCATAAACAGACGTTTTATGAGGAGAACTTTTTCGATTAAAAAATAAAGGCCTAAAGAAAAAAATTATTTTCCAAGGACAAATTTAAACAATCAAGCTTAACGTCATGCAAACAGCAAAGGAAAGGTTACTTGAACGGTTTTACTGGTTTTTACAGCGATTACACGTATTAATTGCCGATGAGAGTCCGCCAAACTTTGGTTAAAATTGAGTGTGTAGAAGGCTGTTTCCGGAGGGTCGTCGATATTTGTATATTTATCGAAAATATAGCGATATTTAAGCAAAAAAAGTACATAGGGATTCTTAGGACACAATACCCTACCAAAGTACAAATTTATCGAGTTTTACCGCCAGTTGTTTGATCGTTGCTGACATTCACTCTTAACTTTTACATAAACCCTACAGACTATAACATTTCTTGGTTTAATTCGGATGTTTGAATTGACTTCGAGAACAAATCGGGGCAAATCTTTTCTTTTTCAAATCTTTAATTTTCATTCATGTAAAAGGAGGTGTTGACAGACAAACGCGACTCCTGCTGTGTCTACAATGTGTTTCTTAAAGCTTGTTTTAAGTTTATCACATAGAATTTCAGGAAAGATTAAAAACGGCCTTTCCCGTTTGTAATTATTTGCATAGGTTTCGGAGGTAATTAGGTTTAAAAAATTGGTAAAGTATGCAAAGGAGATGACTGATGGCGTCATGGTATCAGCCAAATAGAACATCAAGTATACAAATAGTCAAGCGATACGATAACTAACGATCCACCATAATGGAATATAATACGAAGTAGCAACTGTAACCGCAATGGTTTTGATTGTTCACTGATACTTCTAATGGCAACACACCTAAGACTGTAAAAATTTTGGTTCCTATGGTAGCTCACTCTTTTCCAGTCCCCATCCCGACTTCAATATTTTAGTGACTTTCAGCTCGTCAAACATTTATAAAGGCCGCGAAATCTACCTAACGTAGATTACACTGTTGGTATTGTGTCCTAAGAATCCCTATGTACTTTTTTTGCTTAAATATCGCTATATTTTCGATAAATATACAAATATGATCGGTCAATTTGCAGGTAAGACCATTGGAACTTAATAGACTGATACTTCTAATGGCAACACACCTAAGACTGTAAAAATTTTGGTTCCTATGGTAGCTCACTCTTTTCCAGTCCCCATCCCGACTTCAATATTTTAGTGACTTTCAGCTCGTCAAACATTTATAAAGGCCGCGAAATCTACCTAACGTAAAGCACATCTAGTAGAATCTTACTGAGAAGAATCACGCATTTCAGATACAAATTGGCTGAGATATCTTTTTTGGTCATATTTAATCAGAATTCGGTTAAGTATACGACGTCATCGCTTGGCTAATTTGTATATTTTAAAAACTTGAATATCTCTGAAACAAAATGAGATGTTTACAAATAGTAAACAGCACTCTTCTTCTCGTACAGACTACTTGTTTATATTTTAAAATGGCTTAGATAGGAAAGATGTGAATTTCGTTACAGTAGCACTAAAATTTAAAAAAGCGATGTCTCTTTTGCATATGTTGGTAGACAATAAAAATAGAACTTTATTCTATAAGGGTTTGTACAAATGAGGTAATATATTCTCTATTTATTGCAATGCCCGTATATGTATGGAGCACTAATTGGGCGTCTACCAATGGCGAAACTCGTCTTGTTTTTTTCTTTCTTCATTATTCTTGAGTTAATTTACAAACCCATGTTCGCATTAGTATGGCGTTGGTGTGATGGTGTTCAACCCTACCTTGCCCGGACAAGTCAAAAAGCGCCTCGAAAAGACTGTTAGAATCTGCTATTGACTCTGCTTCGTGTTGGGTCAAACTTAAAACACTACAACAAACGTTTCGCCATGCAATTAAAAAGCGATAAAAACATGGATGGCAAGAAAAGAAGAATGGTTCTGTTGAAGAACATGTACAAAGGAACTGTCATTTTCTTAATAGGAACCATTTTACATCAATGGGATTAACTGTTAGGAACAAATTGTTCCGCGTGTCAATAAAAAGGAACATTTCATTCAAAACGGAACTCGTGAATGAGAACAATTGTTCCTCAGATGAAAAAAACGGACCAAAATGATAAAAAGAGGAACAATACCAATGGGAACATTTGTTCCTCAGCGACTCATTTCGGAACAAAAGGTTCCTTTCAATGTTTAAAATTCGGAACAAAAGATTCCTTTTTAGCTCTAAATAAACACTTTGTTCCTACTTTTTACAACAATTTGTTCCTTATCATACTATAGGACCACTCCAAATAGGAACAATCGTCCCATCATGGGAACGTTCCCTAAGCAAAACTGAGAACAGCACCAAAAAACTAAAAGTCAATTTAAAAGCCAGTTACGGGATGAAGAAAACATGCCAAAGCCTCTTAAGAATCTCAGTGCTGAACTAAGACAACAGCCAAAATTGGGTTGACAAAATCTTGCTAAAACATGTTAAAACATGAAAGTAAAAGTTTAGGGAGACGTAGAAGATCGTTTCCCATATTTCTTGGTTCCTGTCTTCTTTCGATTTTTTTTGTTCTCTTAAAATACGTTGTTTACGTTATATCCGCTTGATTGTAGTAGAGAAACTTAAGGAATATGGACGAGGGGGAGCAATAGAATAACATTTTCATGCACTTTGTTCATACGCGTAGGATACGCCAAAATTGCTATTCCCTTTAACTACCGTGAGGAGCACTCAAAAGCTTTGTTCATTTGTTTCCTTAATTTATTCAGCTCATACCCGTAGCAAACGTTAAAATCGTTATAACCTTCACTTGTTGAGGTAAACAGGAAGTTCTACTAATTGTCTCACATATGGTCTGAGTAACATTAATACGGAACTGGTACATAGACCCGATGCTTAGTTTTTCTTGGTTTTTAGGAGTATAGCGTACTAAGCGTATACTACGGGCATGAGGTGAATACTAATGACTCTGTTGTAGACTTTCATTCGGTTGTTGGAGTGTACATCGACTTTACCGAGTACTGTGGGTATGGCTTGAATACTAATGACTCTGTTGTAGGCTTTCATTCGATTTTTGGAGTGTACATCGATTTTACCGGGTACTGTGGGTATCGCTTGAATAATAATAACAATAATAATAATAATAATAATAATAATAATAATAATAATTGTTATCATTATCATTATCATTATCATTATCATTATCATTATCATTATCGTTATCGTTATCGTTATCATTATCATTATCATTATTATGTGACCCAAATCACAGCAATGTCATGCTGGAGGTTCTGGCGCAAGCTGCAACAAGCAGCCTCAGCAATCCAAAACTTGTCTCAGGATCCGGGCTGAGCCCAACAGCACGGTCTTCTGCATTGTGTGGGCTTGAAGCCCGACCTGGATATCCTCTAAGTATTTTTCCAGTCTGTCTGTATAGGTCCCCAATGCTCCTATAACAATTGGTGTAGTGGTAACCTTTTTCAGCTTCCAGAGGGTTTTGATTTCAAAGGCTAGATCACGATATTTGTTGACTTTTTCCTTCTCTTTCAGTCTGATTCTGCAGTCACCGGGGCACGCTACGTCAATGATATGGCATATCCTGCTGGTCTTCTCGACAACCACAATGTCTGGTTTATTGTGCGGTAATTTCTTATCCTTCTGGATGGTAAAATCCCACAATATCTTGACGTCAGAGCTTTCCACCACCGGTTCTGGGACGTGCTCATACCACTTATCACCACATTCAACTCCGTAATGCTTGCACAGGTCCCAATGGATCCCTTTGGCCACGTTATCATGTCGGCGCTTATACTCTGTCTGAGCTAATTTCGTGCACTCACTAAGCAAATGTTTTTCTTGCATAGTCTACAGCTAGGGCCTTTCTTAGTTTTATCTATCTTCGTCTTGATAGCATTTGTTCTAAGTGAATGGCTCTGCGCAGCCATAATTAGTCCCTCGGTGCCATAATTAGTCCCTCGGTGCTTTTCTTTTATTATTATTATTATTATTATTATTATTATTATTATTATTATTATTATTATTATTATTATTATTATTATTCAAGCGATACCCGCAGTACTCGATGTACACGCCAACAACAGAATGAAAGTCTACAACCGAGTCATTGTTATTCAAGCCATACCCGCAGTACCCGGTAGACTCGATGTACATTCCAACAACAGAATGAAAGTATACGACAGTATTCAACTTATGCCCGTAGTATATGCTTATTACGCCATACACTTCTCAAAACCGAGAGAAACTAAGCATCGGGTCTATGTCCCAGTTTCGTATTAACAGTATTCAGGCCATATACACCCTACACGCAACAATAGGTCTGCGCTTGAACATCACAGACAAAGATGTGAGACAATTAGAAGAACTTTCCTGCGTTAACAAGTGAAAGTTATAACAATTTTAACGTGTTCTACGGGTATGAACTGAATAAATTAAGGAAACAAAAACTTTCAAGCTCTGCACAGTCATAGCTATTGCATCTACTGTGTGGCTTATCCCTGTATCAAAGGTAGTACCGATTTTAGCGTGTGTGGCGTATTTGTATAGAATATTTTAGAACGGGTGAGGGTAAATTCACGCTATAAATAATAATTAGTTAAATCGGCCAATGAAACAGATTTTCTTTATTCCCTTGGTGCGTCATTGTACTGACAGAGTATTTAAGCGCTGAAAAGCCTGTAGAAATCGCATTTCTCTAAGTCCTCTTAGCAAGGAAAAATGAGCAAGCCTTGCTCACAACTCAACAGTAAAGCGATACGCGATAAGTATTAGATAGTTACTGAGGCCGGCAGCAATATGTGATATATTGCAGTCAGCTGAGGGCGTAAATCTAAAATCTAAATCACTGATTGCAGGCGCCCCTTCCACTTTGTTCCTGAACGCACAAAAAAACAATTAGCACTTGTTGATTAGCTCAATTGGGAATTGGTGACTGAGATGCCTTGCATCCCAATAAAAGCAGTAGCGTTTGAACATTTGATTGCGTTTCGTGTATGTGTTGTTGTTTTCAACATTTTTCAACAAGCAGGTCTCTGAACTACTGCAAAACAACTTGCAGTCTGAGAAATGCGACCCGTTTTGCACTTATCATGGTTTTTTCTGTAGATGCCTTTGTTTTAATAGTTGATTTGTGTTGTTTGTTTTTTAGCATGTGATGTTTTCCAACTAGCGGGTTTGCTGAACAATTGCCACTAATGATAATTTCAATAGATCTCTTTGTTCTTCTTTGTTTTGCGGCAAACCATACGCAAACAATAGACAATTAGATATACCGTGGTATTTGCACGTGCAGAGTAACTTTTTCCTTCAGTTGTGACCAGACATGAAAGAAGTGTACGACGATAGCTTCACATCAGACAAGGATGAAGAGGCGATTTTTAGAACACAACAAAACCGAACTCGAAATACTGGCGAAGATTCACCTAAAGCTGGTGGTTTGGAGAACGAGGGTAAGTTTCATTAGCCCGTTTAATTTTCCTGCTTTTAATACATGATTTAGTTGAATCGCGCCATGGCATTTTTATTAGTAATGTGTGGTGTTTAATTTTGTTTCAGATGAGCGCTTTGTGAGAAGCCTATTTGGAGAACCGAGTTGGAAGAATTTGGAAGAAGTTGGGCCGCTGAAAACAATCGGAGGAAATGGCGCTGGATTCTTAAAGTATTTAAAGATTGGCGTTTATTTTGGCGTAAAACAAGGCCGTTTTAAAAGAGCCATATATACTAAACGTCATAAAACAAACAGGCTGCAATATTAAAAATATTGCAGTGTACATATTGCAGCCTGTTTTTAATATTGCAACCTGTTTGTTTTAGCACGTTTACTAATATTACCCCTGAGAATTTCCCTGCTGACAAAAAGGACCGCCACCGTTTTCCTGACACACTTGTTTTAGCATCTTTACAGACTGCAATCAGTGATTTAGTGCAGAGAGAGAACAATGGCACTGGGTGTTAAATAGTAAATATAGCGGAATGCCACATCATCGCTGCAATTGAGAATACGTGCTGTGTTGTGGCTTTTAAGTGTGTGTGGAGAGTAAATGATAGCGAAATTGAACGAGCCTGGAAGTGGATCTGCGAAAAGAGAGATAAATGCGACTTAACTTTGTCGAAACTGAGCGAGGTTTGCTTTTTCTTTTCCGCGATAAGCACATCACAACTTGGCAGCAAAAAGAAAAAAGCAAACCCTTGCACTGAACCTAGAGAGAACGACGACTCGAACGAAGAATCTGCAATCAATCCTTCGCAGATTTCTGCACCGGGGAAACAAGTTTTCCCAGCCATTTCTTACTGGGTGGCATGCTAAACAACCAACGGCTCGGCAATGAACCCATTTAAGATTCAACGCGCCCTTGGAAAATGTGGCCTCGAGTTCTACCTTTCGAGAGCGTCAAGGAAAACAAATTCTTACGCCCTAAACCATCTTTGCCAGGTCCTCAAGGATCACAAAAACCCTTGTTTGATGGGTTCCGTTGAAGAGTCGTATCAACATTGCCTGAGGTAAGTATTCAACCGTTTCCTTGTTCCTCACATTTGTGAATACTTTCCGTCGCAATGCATTGTTTCAACCACCAACTAAAATATATCGACCTAATCATTCAACGAAGTTGACACTTAATTTACCGTGAATCGTTGCATATTTCAATCAAGAATCACTTGAAGCTATCAGATATCGTCTTACTGTTTTACTTGAAGATCTCAGGCAAATGAATTCGTGGTTTCAAATTTAGGAGACATAACATCAAATACCGAAACAAAGGAGCGCGATGTGATTACCATTAGTAGCTGATGGATACAAGCGCTCCTTATGATGAAGCCACCTGGAGCTTTTGCTTTTAAAACAACTAAGTTCAAATATAATGAATTTTCGTGCTTGCGTATTGTTAAATCGCGACGCTGTGTATTACCATTTTGCAATAAAATGTTGTGTTTACCAAACTCTCTACAGTAAATGGCAGAAATTAAGTGTGCATTTTCTTAATTGAATTGAAACACCCGTCCTCGTACGAGACTGACGATAAATGAAACCATTGTTTCCTTATGCAGGGTCCTTCAAGACGAGATAGAAGTCAGTGATGACGAGCATGTCGATTCTCAAAGAGATATCGGCGACGGAGATGTACTTCTTCTACGAGTGCTAAGCTCCGACTTCAAACCCATGATGACCGCATCTGCGCAAGAATTACGCCGGGTTTGCCTAAGATTCGACTGTTTTGGCCTTCACGTTTAACGCACAGGAAACCACCAGCACGACGACATCCTGCACGCCAAACAAGCCATTGTCCTCTCCGATCACAGTTCTGTGCCACGACATTGACGCTACGATGAAAAAGCTTCAATTCAGAGTTCACCGTGGAGACGTCTATAAGAAAGTGCCCGAATCTCAATTCACCTTCAAATTCCTTTGTTCCATGAAGACGTTTCTGCTGAACCTTACGGGGAATCAATGTTTTAAAGACAGGCTGGTCCAACATTTTCAACGTGTTCATCCTCTGTTGAGCGAGCCCGAAAGCTGTCTTATCGGCCAAATAAAAATTGACCGGGACTTAGTCGAAGTACAGGGTGGCTGGTTATGGTCTTTTTCGGCAGCATCGTTTTCACAGCGAATCATCCCAGAATCCCAGGTGAGAATAATTAAAATTGTGCGTTTTATCTAAAGCTCTGAGCAGGAAAGTCGTCTGTTCTGATTCACATAAGCCTTCCATCCAGATTTCTTGATATCGTGTTTACGCAAACTGCACATACAAGTTCTTATAACTTTACGTGTCCATGGTTGTTGATGATGAGCTGTCACTAAAACCGTGCCATGACGATAAAAAATTGTTTTAGGTGTACTGTCTTTTCATGTTCCATGTCATGTCAACAAAAGCTTGGGTTTTGGTTTTATTTTTTTTTTTTTTTTTTATTTTCGCAGCGAGATCTTACTTCTCCACGGGCTTATGTTCATCACAGCAATGTAACAGATCCAGACCCAAAGTACTTCCAGCAAATACTTGAGAATAGCCTTCCCGAAGAGCAGATAAAGCAGTTTTGTGCTGACTTCTTGGCTCTCTTTCGTCCGAAAGAACATAAAAGACCCGTTCGATGTGCTATTGGGGCTTCCGACAGCGGAAAGACAAGCGTGTTCAGTCCAGTTTTTCAGATTATTCCTCTCTGTCGCAAAACCCGTGTCACCAAACAGAAAAGCTTTAACAAAGCTTTGATAGATAGCTCAACTGAGGTGATCTTTCTGGACGAGGTACATCGTGATCTCCTGGACGTCGATGATTGGAAGATAAAATGCCAAGGCGGATTCACCTCTCACGATGTTGATGGAAAAAAGCAGAAGGGTTCCACTGTCGTGCTAGCATGTACATAACCTGTCAGCAAGAAATGGATTTCGGCCCTGAACAAAATGATGCCATGAACCGGAGGCTTCACAAATATTTCTTCCGCAGTCTACCCCACGTGGAGCTGGGGGCGAACAAATGGCTGCGAGAGCACGCTATGGACTGCATTGTCTGGGCCCAAAGCTTGATCGCCGCTGACTCCATGGCAAGTGGCAAGCTGACAACACAGATTTCCGAAGATGACGGTTTGGCAGGCGAAGATGTTCAAAGAAGCCTGGCTGTCTCTTTAATCGACGAACACCTACATGAGGTACCAAGCTCTTCTCAGCCAAATTGCATGGAAGATGAGATTGAGACAGTCCACGCCTCATCGGAGAACGAAGAAAACAACACAGATGAAGCTATGTTACGAGGTTGCTAAAGCAATACCAGATGGGATCCGACACAGGCAGCTTTCCATGCTACTGAGAAACGCCGAAGCTCGTCCCAAGGAGAGTAAGCGATTGACGAGGGCCAGGCGGGACCAACGGCTGGCGGCACGGCGAAGACATCTAGTTGACTTGCCAGTAGTTAGCGAGTCACAGGCAGACCACCTGATCACCGATCCCGACGGTCCACTTTCACCTAGCCTGGATCAAAAACAGCAACAGGCCATACCTGACAGGAATGAGCGCCTGGAAACGCACCTGGAAACGCAAAAACGAGAGGATCAAGAAAAGTTAGACGAGCGTTCTCCAATTTATGACTCGAAAACAAGGAAAAGGAGATGGCTGAGTGTAACTGGCGGCTTGAAAAAAACCAAAGACGCCCAAAATGTGTGCCGTACTAAAGAGTTTGTTGGAAATCGACAGCGACAAATTGCGGGCATTCCACCACCAACAAGGCACGCTGGGCTTGCAGATGGCCGTGGAGGAAAGGAAGAAACGGTGTTTAGAGCGTGGATTGGTAGAGCAAGCCTGCGTGAATTGCGTGCGTGACGTTTATTCCCCGTTACCAATGATCGTCAACGTATGCAATTTCAATGACCGCAACAGTGACCACCCGTGATCACTTCACCTGAAATGGACAACGACGACTGCCCATTATTCCTCGCTCCGAAAACCCCCTTACGTTCCGTCCACCAACGAGCCACAAGCAATGTTCAGTCCACTGACAAGCCAGGAATCTGTCGAATGCGACGACCAAGAATTGGCTCCAACGCCTGAGACGCCTTCTTACGTGCCTTCGACTTATCTCAGTGCCAATGTTTGTCCATCGCCAGTGTTGCCGCTGCCTTCACCAGCCAGACCATCAAAGAGACGTCGACTCTCGCGAAGCCAGTTATCAAAGGGACGGACACGAGTAACCAGCTTTTTCAGCTCACAGGATTGCACAAAAGAGTAGTTAAAAAGACTTTGAGTCAACTGACTTGGCCTTTTTTGTGTTCTCAACGCAGGCTGAACTAAGACATTGTCTTGTCAAAGACGTTTACTTTCACTCTTGATTAAAATGCCTCCAAAATGACAGTTCAAGTTTAAAATTAGTATGGCCGAATAAAATTAGTTCTGAGAAGTTGTTAGAGCTATCATTTATTGCCTGATTTGCCCCTTCAACCTGCGCTAGCATCACAAAAGCGATAAAGAAATAAACAGAACCCCCAAACGAGAAGATTGCAAGTTCGGGTTATCATAATCGGGAAACAAGTTTCAGTTCCGCCCTTTTCTTTAAAGAGTCAGCCATTCTTCCATCCTGAAATCGAAAATCTGGATCTCTTAAAATTGCTGACCACTGGCCAAATCCGTATCTATCTATGCCTTTCTCGAGAAAATCGTCCTCATCCGCCGTAAATTTCAATACCCGGCGATGACTTCTTTGCATTCGCAATTGGTTTGTCGGTGGGGTATTCCTCTTAGGGGGCACGCTTTTCGATTCTGTACTTTCAGCCAGTGCTGTAAGACTTGAAGTTGCATCGCCAAGCCTCGCGCTGACCTCCTTATCCACCTCAGAGCCTTTGGTTCCCTGTAGCTTTCGCAGACACTCGTGAGCCTTCACATCAACTTCGCGCGACCTTTGCTTTTGATAGTGAACTTTGGCGAGGGCCGAGCTGTGTTTCTGATCTTCCGACAAAATCCTTTGCTCTTTGCTAGTGAGCTGATTGAGGCATTGCGTCTCGACGATTTGACGATAGCGCGTCGGATGAATCAAAAACTAGTTTACTCCTGACGTCGCCCAATTTGCTGGGTTGGCCTCCATTTCTCGTAACAAGAACGAAATCACACTGGGGTTTTAGCAATGGCCTCCCGAAATTGATGTAGCTATCGAGCACCTGCATGCTTGCATCGGTTAGAATCAAGGAGTCAAATCCGTTTTTGCTGGCGGTCTTGAACTTTTTCTGGTCAATAAATCCTCCGTTCTCCTTCGCTGCCCTAACCATGTCGACTGTCACAAGTGTCATTTATAGTGGTCTTTGATAAATAAGTGTCGCGCACTTGCGATGAATATTGAAGTTCTGAAAGGTCGGGTTTATCGTCAAAATAAAAGAACCTACTGTGCTTAGAACTGACATGTTTCCTGCATCCACGCTGACTTTGAAATCCTTCGTGTTCGCATACTTGAATTGGACAATGGTACAAGCTGTCCGTATTTTCTTTTTCTAAATGAAGCCGTTTTGGTTTTGGCGATGCACCGTCAATTGTAGACCAATCAACTTTGACCTTCTTGTTCATTCTTGAAAAAGAGGAACCGATTTAGCCAACAGACTTGTTTACACCGCTAAGCAAAAACGGACGAATCATTGAATTTGGAGCTTGTCAGCACTTGTCCCTACTTGCCCGAGCTTATTACTGTTGTGGTCAAATTCATAACAGCGAGTTACATCTCAAATGGGTTTGGACCTGCTGGTCAAGCCAGCGAATGCCTACAACAATGGCTGCATTGTACAAGTTCACTGTTCATTATTCTTAAGTAAATCGAATCTGTTATTGACTCTGTTTCGTGTTGCTTCAAACTTATTAACTGAAAACTACACCAAACGTTTTGTCACGCAATTTAAAAAGCGATAAATACATAGATGGCAAGAATAAAGAATGGTTCTGTTGAACAACATGTACAAAGGAACTGCCGTTTTCTTAACAGGAACCATTTCACATAAATAGGAACGAATGATTAGGAACAAACTGTTCCATGTGCCAGTAAAAAGGAACATTTCATTCAAAACGGAACGCATTAATAGGAACAGTTGTTCTTCAAGTGAATAAAAAGGACCAAAATGATGAAAAGAGGAAAAATACCAATGGGAACACTTGTTCCTAAGCGTTTCATTTCGGAACAAAACGTTCCTATCAATGTTAAAATTCGGAACAAAAGATGCCTTTTTAGCTCTAAATGAACTCTATGTTCCTATTTATCACAACAATTTGTTCCTCTTGATACTAATAGGACCACTCAAAGAGGAACAATAGTCCCATGATGGGAACGTTCCCAAAGCGAAAGCAGGAACAGTGCAGTGAGAAGGAGAAGGAGAAGATAAGAATAGAGCCGAATCCTAGACTCGTCGCCTTTCAGGCACGAGTAAAAAGCCCGTCACTGTCGTTTAATGAGCAAAAGTCTCTTCTTTATTAAACAAAAAAGGGGTATAATAAACAAAAAAAATACCTTCATTTTTGTTTAATAAACAAAACTTGACGGTCAGAGCTGTTTATTAAACATAAGAAACGGGAAATTCGTTTAATAGACAATGAAATTTGAGTCAAGAAACAATCTGAGCGTCCGGAAACAATCTGAACCCTGTTCTTAGAATTTTTATTAGCTTACTAAGAATTATGTTTGCTATTTGTCTAATTTCCCCAACTTCTCCAAAGAAACCCAACAAACCCACGCATCGCAATTTGTTTTCTTCTAAAGTTAATACTTTTTAATGTTATATCTGTGGTTTGCGAATTACGGTCAATTCCTGTTGGCTCCTCTAAACGATCAGGTTCGTACTCTACGGAACTTACAGCAAGATATTCTCGCCAAGTTGTTTTTCAAACTATGTTTCCTTGCAATGTTTTGTTGTTTTGTGGTTTTCGAACTACGGCCAATTCCTGTTAACTGCTTTAAACTATCAGCTAGGTTGGTAATCCTCTTCCACGGACATTAATTTATGTCAAAATTGCTTAGTAATTTTTTTAGCTTACTACAAGCTTACTTGTCTACTTTCTTCACCTTCTCCAAGAATCTTTGAACAAACATAGGCGTCGTGTATTGTTTATTTGTGATGCTTTAACGTTTTGAGGTTTTTGAAACGCCGTCAATTCCTGTTGACTTCTCTAAACAAAAAAATGTGGCGTAAGGAAAGCCATGCGAAGTTGCTCAATACCAGAAAATAAAATTTAAAAAACCACGGTACTCTGCTTTTAGGCTTGGCTAAATCTATATACGAGTAAGTGTTTTTACAAGTTTAAATTTGTATAGTCTGGCACTAGTGGCTACACTGTACATGTAACTATATTAGTCTGTAGGTCAAAGTACACGTAGTGTGAATTTAGGAGGTCTGGATTTTGAGGCCAAATCCTGACTTATTCCCATTTTCAGTGTACCACGATTTTCAGTTGAGTAAGGCACGAGGAAAGTTTGGTCATAAACTTTTGACGTTTAAGTTACCATGTTGACAAGAAAAACTTCTCCGTTTCCATGGGAGACTGCATGAATTGATCACGTCACGTCATACAGAAAAACGCGTCAAACAGTTCATAAATATGGAAAGACTTAGTGCAAAGGCAGAACCTTTGTAAAAGGTCGGACACTTTCTTACGATCTTTGAACGTCAATAGTTAAAATAAAAATCAGGAATGGAGGAGATATTAACACGGGGTATTTCCCAGGTCGCTGCTTTAAAACTACAGCCGGAGGCGCGTAGATTCCTTGCCATCGTGGCTGTCTGTTAACTAAAAAGTCGTAACAAAAGAATATTCGCAATCAATTAATAAATGACCGAATATGCCCAGATCACTTTTGATTGAGACTATATCATGTACGAGATTTGTCGGTCATGGCCAGAAATCTCGGACACTCACATTTCGTGGGACTTACAGTCCCGCTGTCGCGTAAGGGCCTTAACCGCTGATTTGAGCAGTGACCTCTGGGCTCATATTTTTAGGACAGATCGAGGTGTGAAATAGACATATGTTTATGGTCAAATGAATGCCGCTGGCTGAAGGTATTGCCAAAACGAGCAATGGCACACAAAATCCTCGAAAAAAGCTATCGAACGATCCCTTTTGAGGGACATTTGAGGCACATTTGGCCGAGATATCGCTTGTTGAACTCAGAGCACGAACTTCCGGTTTACATATATTGTACATCGCAGCTTTACTTCTTTTTTATCATCGAAATGGAACGGGTTAGTTTTCTTGAATCTCCTCGAGAATCACGTTGTTTTTAATACCAAATATGCAGGATTTGCGTAAGAGAATACGGTGCTAAGAGCGAGACTCTGTTGTCTTCTTCTTCATGGAACGGACGTGGATCTGCGTGACATGTCGACCTTCCCGTGGTCTTATTTCATTTTGTACGATTTTTAGCAGCCGAAAAGAAAGGTACGTTTACAAGCTGAATATTTGTTTTTTATTCTGAAAATAGCGATCTATCTCCATTTTTTGACTCGATTTGGGCAACCTACATAGCGACTTTAGATTTCTGAATATTTGCTAGCAAATATATTGTCTTCGCTCCTTTTTTCAGTGATTTATGATGTTTTGACTGGAGCTGAAATTGCAAATTGACATCCTTCCGAAAGAAAGGTATGGAATTCGTTATTCCAGTAGATTTTTTAACTACAATATCGCTGAAATGTTTTTAAACAACGCTCCATTTTGACAAACGAAAAAACGGTATTAATTGTGCTTGTATTTTCCTTAACTCCATCACTTCTCATACAAAGCTTTGTAATTTCGTACGCCACTTTTGATTGGGAAAAGCCGCAACTAACGTGCGGGCTCAAATGTCCGAAATCTTGAAACCCTGTCAATGTTCTCAACGTTTGGAGTTTCTTCTCATCATAGGATCACATCGATCGAGGATCCGTTCATTAAATACGTTTTGGTGAGTACAGCATTTTATAAGGCAATATTAAACCATTTACGTTACTCAAGCAGGCATGCATGTGTTTTCATCAAGTATATGCTACAGTAGCTGTTGTGTAAACGAAATATTTGCACCCTTAGCCTACGTTAAAAAGAACGACATCAAATGATCGGATGCACTGTTAGCTAAATATGTCGTAAAATCTCTGCAATCAGGCCATCTACGTAATTTCACCATCTTCAATGGCGGAGGAGTCATGACTTTACTTGCCCTGTTAGCGCCGAACAAAGGGAATGCGGATCTGAAGGCGATTGTGACTCTGACGATCCACGATCATTTAACACATAAAACAATCCCTTAGAACGGGGATAACTAAGCCCTTTCGAGAGATCGTTGCAACCAATACAGTTTCCGATGTTAGCAAGAAAGTCAAACAAAGCAATCCCGAAAGCTGCGACTGTAAGAGCCAAAGCGACTTGCGGCTTTATTTACATGCGTTACGTTAAGACATAACACAAAAAAAAAACATTCCGGACTTGTCTGACTTCTGCGCCTGACTTCGTTGCATGAGAAACAGTGAAATGAGTTTTTTTTTATCTCAACGTTTCTCACGGGTAAAATTTCTAGCGCGTGATTCATCCAAAGAACGGAGATGTGAAGTAAATATTTTTGTTATTCGGATTGCGTGCTCTATGCTCGTAGTGAAACTCGATATATGACGGAATAATTACGGTTGCCTAGCACGTGACAAAGAAAATTCGCGTTGCCGGTTTTCTTATTTTCTTTTTTGTTTTTCCAAAAGGGCCATGCCTTCATCTGCCATTTTAATTTGGAAAATGGAATCGGCTTTTATTTTCAGTTAACTCGTTATAATTTTTCTTAATGCAATTTATATAAGTATGTCGAAATTTATCCTCTGCATGCATTCACGAGTTTCTCCACAGGAGCCCTTAAATTTCTTATGCAATGCATGTAAATATTGGATCACTCCGGCAACATTCCTTCTCTCATGGCATTTCAAACAAATATGATTAGCAGCTGCGACCACTATCCTTCTTTAGAGTTATTTCTACGCTGAACCGTCTACGTAGATCAAACACAAGGACCCAGACTAAGCATGAAATTTTCTTGCTAAAATTCCTTCAAACCCAAAAACCTTCCCAACTCGCTTACAAGAAGTTTGTTTCCAAAAAAAGTGAGCAGCCAGTTTTATGCCAGGAAAAATGGAAGAAGGATGTAATGTCTGGCTCAAACGATTCTTTTTAACTGTCTTTAAGTGCACCAAGAACTCTAAGCTTATTTATTTTAATTTCAATTTTCTACATCGTCGTTTAAGAACTAATATTCTTTTTTGCAAAAAGAATATATGAATAAAAGACAATGACAAATGCACTTTTCTCATAACGAAAGAGGATTCTCAGTACACCTTTTCTGGGAATGTGAAAAACCAAAATCTTTTTCGGTTGATATTGCCACATGGATAAAATCTTGTCAACTTCCCTCACAAAGTATCCAATTAACTATAGATACAGCCTTGGGTCTGCGGCCAGATAGCTTGAATTACATACTCCAAATTAATTTCTTATGCATAGCTGCAAAGTATTTTATCTCACTTTCCCGAAAAATGTTTTCCCCTCTATAAATTCTTTGTTTGCAATACAAGTTCGATAATAAATCTTTTATTCATAGTAGATGTTTTGGCGTGTAGTATCAAAGAGCATTTTTTAATCTAGGGCCGGAGAGGTGTATCACAGATTAATTGCCATCGTGGGTGTCCGTTAACCCAAAAAGCGTAACAAAAGAATATTCGCAGTTTATTAATAAAAGACCGAATATGCGCAGATCACTTTTGATTGAGACGATATCATGTACGAGATTTGTCGGTAGACTTTCGGGTCTTAAAGCATGTCAATGCTCGTAACGTTTGGAGTTTCTTCTCATCATCGGATCACATCAATCGAGGATACGCTCATTAAATACGTTTTGGTAAGTGCAGAATTTTATAAGATGGTTTTATAGCATTTACGTTACTCAAGCAGGTATGGAAGTGTTTTTACAAAGTATATGCTAGCTGTTGTGTGCCCGAAATTATGCGGTGAGATCAGCATTTGACTACGGCGCCATTAGCCTATGTTAAAAATAGCAACATCGAATGACCGGATGCACCATTGGTGAATAATGTCGTAAAGACAATGCAATCAGGCCATCTACATCATTTCTCCATCTTAAATGGCGGAGGAGTCATGACTTTACTTGCCCTGTTAGCGCCGAACAAAGGGAATGCGGATCTGGAGGCGATTGTGACTCTGACGATCCACGATCATTTAACACATAAAACAATCCCCTTAGAACGGGGATAACTAAGCCCTTTCGAGGGACTGTTGCAACCAATGCAGTTTCCGATGTAAGCAAGAAAGTCAAACAAAGCAATCCCGAAAGCTGCCACTTTAAGAGCCGAAACGACTTGCGGCTCTATTTACATGCGATACGTTAAGCTATGACAGAAAAAAAAACATTCCGGACTTGTCTGACTTCTGCGCCTGACTTCGTTGCATGAGAAACAGTGAAACGATTTTTTTTTTGTGTCAACGTTTCTTACGAATAAAATTTCTAGCGCGTGATTCATCCAAAGAACGGAGATGTAGAAGTAAATATTTTTGTTATTTCGATTGCGTGCTCTGTGCTCGTAGTGAAATTCGATATATGACGGAATAATTACGGTTGCCTAGCACGTGACAAAGAAAATTCGCTTTGCCGGTTTTCTTATTTTCTTTTGTTTTTCCAAAAGAGCCATGCCTTCATTGGCCATTTTAATTTGGAAAATGGAATCAGCTTTTTTTTTCAGTTAACTCGTTATAATTTTTCGTATTGCAATTTATATCAGTATGTCGAAATTTATCCTCTGCATGCATTTACGATTTTCTCCACAGGAGCCCTTAAATTTCTTATGCAATGCATGTAAATATTGGATCACTCCGGCAACATTTCTTCTCTTATGACATTTCGAAAAAATTTTAATTTTGAGCTGCGACCACTATCCTTCTTTAGAGTTATTTCTACGCTGAACCGTCTACGTAGATCAAACACAAGGACCCAGACTAAGCATGAAATTTTCTTGCTAAAATTCCTTCTAACCCAAAAACCTTCCCAACTCGCTTACAAGAAGCTTGTTTCCAAAAAAAGTGAGCAGCCAGTTTCATGCCAGGAAAAATGGAAGAAGGATGTAATGTCTGGCTCAAACGATTCTTTTTAACTGCCTTTAAGTGCACCAAGAACTCTAAGCTTATTTATTTTAATTTCAATTTTCTACATCGTCGTTTAAAAACTAATAGGTTTTTTTTGCAAAAAGAATATATGAATAAAAGATAATGACCAATGCACTTTTCTCATAACCGAAGAGAATCCTCAGTACACCTTTTTTTTAAGGGAATGTGAAAACCAAAATCTTTTTCGGTTGATATTGCCACATGGATAAAATCTTGTCAAATTCCCTCACAAAGTATCCAATTAACTATAGATACAGCCTTGGGTCTGCGGCCAGATAGCTTGAATTACATACTCCAAATTAATTTCTTATGCATAACTGCAAACTATTTTATCTCACTTTCCCGAAAAAAGTTTTCCCCTGTATAAATTCTTTGTTTGCAATACAAGTTCGATAATAAATCTCTTATTGGATGTTTTGGCGTGTAGTATCAAAGAGTATTTTTGAATCTACGGGCGGAGAGGTGTAGACTACCTGCCATCGTGAGTGTCCGTTAACCAAAAAAGCGTAACAAAAGAATATTCGCAGTTTATTAATAAAAGACAGAATATGCGCAGATCACTTTTTATTGAGATGATATCATGTACGAGATTTGTCGGTAGACTTTCGGGTCTTAAAGCATGTCAATGCTCGTAACGTTTGGAGTTTCTTCTCCTCATCGGATCACATCAATCGAGGATACGCTCATTAAATACGTTTTGGTAAGTGCAGCATTTTATAAGATGGTTTTATAGCATTTACGTTACTCAAGCAAGTAGGGAAGTGTTTTTACAAAGTATATGCTAGCTGTTGTGTGCCCGAAATATTGCGGCGAGATCAGCATTCGACTACGGCGCCCTTAGCCTACGTTAAAAATAGCGACATCAAATGACCGGATGCATTGGTGAATAATGTCTTAGAGACACTGCAAATCAGGCCATCTACATCATTTCTCCATCTTAAATTGCGAAGGAGTCATGACTTTACTTGCCCTGTTAGCGCCGAACAAAGGCAATGCGGATCTGGAGACCATTGTGACTCTGACGATCCACGATCATTTAACACATAAAACAATTCCCTTAGAACGGGGATACTAAGCCCTTTCGAGAGATCGTTGAAACTGATACAGTTTCCGATGTAAGCAAGAAAGTCAAACAAAGCAATCCCGAAAGCTGCGACTGTAAGAGCCCAAACGACTTGCGGCTCTATTTACATGCGTTACGTTAAGACATAACACAAAAAAAAAACATTCCGGACTTGTCTGACTTCTGCGCCTGACTTCGTTGCATGAGAAACAGTGAAATGAGTTTTTTTTTTATGTCAACGTTTCTTACGAATAAAATTCCTAGCGCGTGATTCATCCAAAGAACGGAGATGTAGAAGTAAATATTTTTGTTATTCGGATTGCGTGCTCTATGCTCGTAGTGAAACTCGATATATGACGGAATAATTACGGTTGCCTAGCACGTGACAAAGAAAATTCGCGTTGCCGGTTTTCTTATTTTCTTTTCTGTTTTTCCAAAAGGGCCATGCCTTCATTTGCCATTTTAATTTGGAAAATGGAATCGGCTTTTCTTTTCAGTTAACTCGTTATAATTTTTCTTAATGCAATTTATATAAGTATGTCGAAATTTATCCTCTGCATGCATTCACGAGTTCTCCACAGGAGCCCTTAAATTTCTTATGCAATGCATGTAAATATTGGATCACTCCGGCAACATTCCTTCTCTTATGGCATTTCAAACAAATATGATTTTCAGCTGCGACCACTATCCTTCTTTAGAGTTATTTCTACGCTGAACCGTCTACGTAGATCAAACACAAGGACCCAGACTAAGCATGAAATTTCCTTGCTATAATTCCTTCTTACCCAAAAACCTTCCCAACTCGCTTACAAGAAGCTTGTTTCCAAAAAAATCGAGCAGCCAGTTTTATGCCAGGAAAAATGGAAGAAGGATGTAATGCCTGGCTCAAACGATTCTTTTAACTGCCTTTAAGTGCACCAAGAACTCTAAGCTTATTTATTTTAATTTCAATTTTCTACATCGTCGTTTAAAAACTAACAGTTTTTTTTTTGCAAAAAGAATATATGAATAAAAGACAATGACAAATGCACTTTTCTCATAACGAAAGAGGATTCTCAGTACACCTTTTCTGGGAATGTGAAAAACCAAAATCTTTTTCGGTTGATATTGCCACATGGATAAAATCTTGTCAAATTCCCTCACAAAGTATCCAATTAACTATAGATACAGCCTTGGGTCTGCGGCCAGATAACTTGAATTACATACTCCAAATTAATTTCTTATGCATAGCTGCAAAGTATTTTATCTCACTTTCCCGAAAAATGTTTTCCCCTCTATAAATTCTTTGTTTGCAATACAAGTTCGATAATAAATCTTTTATTCATAGTAGATGTTTTGGCGTGTAGTATCAAGGAGCATTTTTTAATCTACGGCCGGAGAGGTGTATTACAGATTAATTGCCATCGTGGGTGTCCGTTAACCAAAAAAGCGTAACAAAAGAATATTCGCAGTTTATTAATAAAAGACCGAATATGCGCAGATCACTTTTGATTGAGACGATATCATGTACGATATTTGTCGGTAGACTTTCGGGTCTTAAAGCATGTCAATGCTCGTAACGTTTGGAGTTTCTTCTCATCATCGGATCACATCAATCGAGGATACGCTCATTGAATACGTTTTGGTAAGTACAGAATTTTATAAGACGGTTTTATAGCATTTACGTTACTCAAGCAGGTATGGAAGTGTTTTTACAAAGTATATGCTAGCTGTTGTGTGCCCGAAATATTGCGGCGAGATCAGCATTCGACTACGGCGCCCTTAGCCTACGTTAAAAATAGCGACATCGAATGACCGGATGCAACATTGCTGAATAATGTCTTAGTGACACTGCAATCAGTCCATCTACTTTATTTCTCCATCTTAAATGGCGGAGGAGTCATGACTTTACTTGGCCTGTTAGCGCCGAACAAAGGGAATGCGGATCTGGAGGCGATTGTGACTCTGACGATCCACGATCATTTAACACATAAAACAATCCGCTTAAAACGGGGATAACTAAGCCCTTTCGAGGGATTGTTGCAACCAATACAGTTTCCGATGTAAGCAAGAAAGTCAAACAAAGCAATCCCGAAAGCTGCGACTTTAAGAGCCGAAACGACTTGCGGCTCTACTTACATGCGATACGTTAAGCTATGACAGAAAAAAAAACATTCCGGACTTGTCTGACTTCTGCGCCTGACTTCGTTGCATGAGAAACAGTGAAACGTTTTTTTTTTTTATGTCAACGTTTCTTACGAATAAAATTTCTAGCGCGTGATTCATCCAAAGAACGGAGATGTAGAAGTAAATATTTTTGTTATTTCGATTGCGTGCTCTATGCTCGTAGTGAAATTCGATACATGACGGAATAATTACTGTTGCCTAGCACGTGACAAAGAAAATTCGCGTTGCCGGTTTTCTTATTTTTTTTTTTTTTCCAAAAGGGCCATGCCTTCATTGGCCATTTTAATTTGGAAAATGGAATCGGCTTTTATTTTCAGTTAACTCGTTATAATTTTTCGTAATGCAATTTATATAAATATGTCGCAATTTATCCTCTGCATGCATTCACGAGTTGCTCCACAGGAGCCCTTAAATTTCTTATGCAATGCATGTAAGTATTGGAAAACTTCGGCAAGTTTCCTTCTCTTATTTCAAAATAAATATGATTTTCAGCAGCGACCACTATCCTTTTTTTGGAGTTATTTCTGCGCTGAACCGTCTACGTAGATCAAACACAAGGACCCAGACTAAGCATGAAAGTTTCTAGCTAAAATTCTTTCAAACCCAAAAACCTTCCCAACTCGCTTACAAGAAGTTTATTTCCAAAAAAAGCGAGCAGACGGTTCAATGCCAGGAAAAATGGAAGAAAGATGTTATGTCTGGCTCAAACGATTCTTTTAACTGGAAAATATCTTATCTTTCAACCTCTAATTGCACCAAGCACTCTAAGCTTATTTATTTTGATTTCAAATTTCTACATCGTCGTTTAGCAACTAATAGTTTTTTGCAAAAAAATATGAATAAAAGACAATGGCCCTTTTTATACTAGAGACGCTTTATCCGTCCAGACGAATTATGCGTCCGTCATTTTATCCGAGTAGTGTAAAGAAGGGACGAACTCATGAGAAAATCCGTCTAGGAAGAACTTAGAAAAACATTTGTACTGCGTCCTTTTAGTCCGACTAGTAGAAAGACGGGCACAAGACGCATTATGCGTCTAGACGAACTATCCGCCATAGTGCGTCTTGAAAGACGCACTAAACAAGATAGGCCGTCTTATATGTCAACTTTTCTCACGGGCAAAATTTATCGCGCGTGATTCATCCAAAGAACGGAGATGTACAAGTAAATATTTTTGTTATTAGAATTGCGTGCCGTTTGCTCGTAGTGAAACTCGATACATAATGGCATAATTATGGTTGCCTAGCATGTGATCAAAAAAAGTTCGCGTTGCCCTTTGTTTTTTCCAAAAGGGCCATGGCTTCATTTGTCATTTTAGTTTGGAAAATGGAATCGGCTTTAATTTTCAGTTAAGTCGCTATCATATTTTGTAATGCAATTTATAGAAGTATGTCACAATTTACCCTCTTTATTCACGAGTTGCTCCACAGGAGCCCTTTGATTTATAACACAACGCATCTAAATATTGGATCACCCCGTTAACTTTCTTTCTCTAACGGCATTTCAAAATAAATATGGTTTTCTCGTGCGACCGCTACTCTTCTTTGTAGTTATTTCTGCAATGAACAGTCTACGTAGATCAAACACAAGGACACAGACTAAGCATGAAAGTTTCTTGCTAAAATTACTGCAAACCCAAAATCCTTCCCAACTCATATACCAGAAGTTGTTTCCCAAATAAGCGAGCAGTCAGTTTCATGCCAGAAAAATGGAAGAAGGATGTAATGTCTGGCTCAAACCATTCTTTTAAATGTAAAATGGCTTATCAGACACCCTTTAAGTGCATTAAGAGCTCTAAGCTTATTTATTTTAATTTCAAATTTCTACATCGTCGTTTAGCAACTAAAATTTTTTTGCAAAAAATAGGAATAAAAGATAATGAGAAATGCACTTTATTTTACTCTCATAACAAAAGAGAATCCTCAGTACACCTTTTCTTGGAATGTGAAAAAGCAAACTATTTTTGGGTTAATATACTAGGGTAAAATGTTGTGAAATTCCCTTACAAAGTAACCAGTTAAGGCTTTGTCTACACTATACCAGATAGCTCGTGCGCCTGCATGAAAACCATATTGGATAGGGCTTCTGTTCACAAAGGGAACGCTGATTTCTCAGGGGTACCCAACGAACCAAATCAACCAAAAGTTGTAGAATTGCATTTTTAAGTGCCTTCTGGTGTTTGAAGTCTGTTTAAAGCGATGTTTTCATAACCTAGAAGAAGTTCATCTGTTCGGATTCCCTAGCTGAAATTTTAATTGTCCGAAAATGTTAGTAAACAAAATCTTCCTTTGAGAAAATGCTAGCTGAAATGAACTTTCCACGGACTTTCTGGGGAGCTAAAATGCTAGCTGACGTTTTTAACTGCCAAAAACAGCAATTATGACCTTTCCGAAAACCTCAGGGGCTATGATTTCCTAATTTCGAATCCTTTAGGCCACGCTTTAGTTACGAAAATCCGAGTGCACTCTTTAATCGACGCCGAAAGCGCAAGGCAAATTACCGTCCACCGAACAGATATCTACCGAAACTTGTCGTTGGGTGCCCCTGATTTCTGCGCGGCTTTTACAACGGAGCGACTCTGCTCCGCTTCGTCACGTATCGGATAGGTTTTCGTACCACTCTTTGACATCGTGTGAACAGGTTCCGCACCGCAGCGGAAGTCAATAACTCGGAGGAGGATTGGATTCCACAATTCGGCCTTGCCACTGTTGTTGATTTCTGCTATCTTGAACGCTGTGCTCAATTTACAGCTCTGTATCATGAATTTGACAGCTTCGCATTACCCGAAAAGACGATGGCAACAACTTCAACTTTTGCGGATGCTCAAGGAATTAAGAACTGAAAAAGAACCAACGGAAGGGGATTTCCTCGTGCAAGATTATTTTGGGTCAGGTCTGGGAGATATAATGAACGGTGGGACAACTTTATTACCCTAAGAGTGACTGCAGAAGCCATGGAAGGAAAATTTCCGTATGAATTGCGAGACATTTCTGAAGTTTTTCACTCTTCGGCCAACGCTTCGGCGCCATCCGTTAGCCCGTGTAAACGACTTGTTTCAATTCTGAGCCGTTTCTGTTCATACTATACTGGAGTGTTTTTCACGTCGACACGAAAAGTGGTTCGGTATAGTGTAGACATAACCTAACTATATATTCAGCCTTAGGTCTGAGGCCAGATAGCTCGAATTACAAACTCCAAATTAATTTCTTATGCCTAACTACAAAGTATTTTATCTGGCTATGCCAATCAAAAGGACAAGACCCCAAAAAACTAAGCCTTTTGTATTTTATAAAGTAAAGCTATGGAATAGAAAAGAGAGGTAAAACAGCATTCTGGAAATTTGATCTCTTTCTGCCCAACCTACAACTTGAAAGCTAAGTCTCCATGGCATCTAATTTCTTTTCTTTTTACATGGTATGCCTGTGGCAGACCACGTTATAAATTCGGTTCGCTTTCTCTACAAATCGATACGTTTTTGAAATTTTTGAAATGCTTTGTATTGTCCTTAGCTGCTGGTCACAGCCAAATCCTTTCGAAACCAAAAGATTTTCCAACAAAAAGTGTGTACGGGAATTGACGACGAAAACCTTTGACACATATAAAAGTGCGTTCGCAAAGCCGTTTTCAGTACTTTCAGTGTTTGAAATAATTATTTACAACGAAAATGACCGGCGCAATCTTTAAATATTTTTGAGTGGCCACAATTTAAACGCAAGTTTGCATTGAGAAATATTCTTCGTTTTAACTAAACACACCACTCTGACTCTTGCCATTACTTCATTAAGTTTTAATTTTGAATATCTAAAAGCATCGCTTCAATGGTTATTTATAATAATTTGCGTTTCACACCGGCAGTAAAAAGCATAAATTAATTTCCATAATTATGTCGGAAACCTGTGGTTTCCCCGCAATAGTTCTGTATGTTTAAAAAAGCAGTGGGTAATAATTCGGCTGTAGCGGCCACACGCACGCTTTGTACGTTGATATTACGGGAATGCTGTTTTATTGCAAAATATGGGAATTTCAAGCTTCTTTTCGGTTGTAGAACAAAGCAGTGATACAACGTTTCACGTCAAATTTGCATACGAGTGCGTATCAAATTTCGCTTCCATGCGTTCCAGCTTCTTCCAAATAAATCACAACCAATCAAGTGTATCTTGCTTTTTATCTCTTTAAAAATCATGGAAATCCTTGCCATGATGTGCGAAACTAGTTCCTGTGCGAGCCGGTTCAAAAGACGCGACTGTGTATTCCCGGGGATACCTAAAACCCAACAATTCATCGTGTTGATTGAAAACAATAATTCGTGTATCGATACTACAATCGAAGGCTATGAAGCAAAGACAGCTAGAGAAGTTAATGCGATCACCTCAGTTCGTGACATGACCGCTCAGGCTAAGAGTCAGATTTCAACGGATAGCTCAAGCTATCCGAAGGGTAGAAACTAGTCTTTCTGTCAAATAGTGCATACCACGTTAACGCCAACAGGCGTCCTTTTTTTTTTTTTTTTTTTTTTTTTTTTTTTTTTTTTCGCTTTATGACTGTGTTTTGAGCTGGCAACACATCCCCATAGTTTTTCTTGTACTGTACGTAGCGTAGGTAATTGTAACGTGTAGCGAGCAACCTATTGTAAGTATTTACTGTTTATGTAACACAAATGTTCAGCGCTGGCCACAAGATGCATACTTTCCTTTTTTATCTTTAGTTCTAAACTTGTCTGAGGTGTGGAAGTGTGAAATAACCCTACTTTCCTTTCTCATCCCAAGTAGATATGTAGAAGTGTGGAATAGTCTTACAAAGTCAGGATGATGTCACACTTTTTCCACGTCACGAACCCCTTGTCATTCTTTACTTAGTTTTACACTTCTCTGCAGACGTGTAGAAGTGTGGAATAGTCTGACAAAGTCATGATAATGTCACACTCGTCCGTAATCACGAACCCCAAGTGTCATTCTTTACTTAGTTCTACACTTTTCTGCAGAGGTGTGGAAGTGTGGAATAGTCTGACAAGGTCAGGACAATGTCACGCTTTTCCCCAGTCACGAACAACTTGTCATTCTTTACTTAGTTCTACACTTCTTAGAAGTGTAGAAGCGTGGAAAAGTCTGACAAAGGCGAGATAATGTTACACTTTTTCCTAGTCACGAACCCCTTGTCATTCTTTACTTAGTTCTACACTTCTCAGAGGTGTGGGAGCGTGGAATAGTCTGACAAAGTCAGGATAATGTCACACTTTTCCCTAGCCACGAACCCCTTGTCATTCTTTACTTAGTTTTACACTTCTCTGCAGACGTGTAGAAGTGTGGAATAGTCTGACAAAGTCATGATAATGTCACACTCGTCCGTAATCACGAACCCCAAGTGTCATTCTTTACTTAGTTCTACACTTTTCTGCAGAGGTGTGGAAGTGTGGAATAGTCTGACAAAGTCAGGATAATGTCACACTTTTCCCCAGTCACGAACAATTTGTCATTCTTTACTTAGTTCCACACTTCTTAGAAGTGTAGAAGTGTGGAAAAGTCTGACAAAGTCAGGATAATGTCACACTTTCCCTAGCCACGAACCCTTTGTCATTCTTTACTTAGTTCCACACTTCTCACAAGTGTAAAAGTGTGGAATAGTCTGACAGTCAGGATAATGTCACACTTTTCCCTAGCCACGAACCCTTTGTCATTCTTTACTTAGTTCCACACTTCTCACAAGTGTAAAAGTGTGGAATAGTCTGACAGTCAGGATAATGTCACACTTTTCCCTAGCCACGAACCCTTTGTCATTCTTTACTTAGTTCCACACTTCTCACAAGTGTAAAAGTGTGGAATAGTCTGACAGTCAGGATAATGTCACACTTTTCCCTAGCCACGAACCCTTTGTCATTCTTTACTTAGTTCCACACTTCTCACAAGTGTAGAAGTGTGGAAACGTCTGACAGAGTCAGGATATTGTACATGTTGCACTTTTCCCACAGTCACGTATCCCTTGACATTCGTTCTTTAGTTACACTCCTTTCTAACGAAAGTTTTGCACAGTCAATTCTTTAGTTATGATGAATTACGCTCATTGGCAAAATAGGGAGTTTAAGAAACGAGGACGGCGACAGCAGCAAAAAAGGCAATTCAAAATATACCTTCTCGTTATTGTAGCACTTAGGCGATTATTCTAATTTGTTCAACTTGTAAAATGTCGACGAACATTCCAGGAGCTAAATTTCTATGAACGGTGTTAAAGCAAAGAAAAAGAAATAAAAAGTTGCCATCGTGTGCTCACGTTCTCGCCAAAACCTAAAATTTGGTAGTTTAACATTGTTGTTTTGCAGAGGACGGCAAAGAATTGTACGAAAATGTAAAACGCCCGAGCAGAGCGATTGTTTTCGCTCATTAAACCTATTGTATTGTGACGTTGTCGTTGACGTTCCCAGCCTCGTTTCTTAAACTCTCTAATGGCTGAGCGACACCACGGCCACTCTGGTGAACGATTGACCAAGTTATTTTGTAGTATTCGTCACGTTATAATGTCTTGCTCACTACACAATCGTATAACGAAATCTTATGACAATGGTTGTCCACCATTTACTCGTAAAAACTGGTTGGTCGACGGTTACAGTAAATCGAACGCATCCAAAGCCCAAATGAAAATTTCCATGCGCGCGTGTTTCGTTTCCACAAGCATCCCCAAATTAAATGCCTGTAACTGGTAGAAAGAAGCAAATGGAACACACATTTCCGTTTAGAAATTTTGGACTTTAAAGAAATCCCGCTTTCTCCGGAAATTTTCCGTTTTGGCCGACCAAAATAGGCTTCCCACCAAAATTCCAATTGGAATTTCCGGATTGGTTGGTAAACCAATAGCATATTTTTTTTTTTAAAGTGCACATGAATCGAAAATTAACTGCCTCCTTTTTTTTTTTTTCTTTTTTGTACGTTTTTACATAGCTTATATTCCCCATATATCATTTTCAGTCGTTCCCCTCTTTTTCTTGAAGAGTATTCGCTTTTTGTAGGGGTTCCAAAATTCCCGCCGTGGCCCGGAAATTTGGGACATTTTGCTCGCAGCCAGAAGGTCTGTCACGTTACTCGTTAAGGCGTGATGGAGAAGAAGGCGTAAAACGGTAAACCTGGGTAGTTTTTCGAATCTTTCGGTCTAGATAGTGAATCTTGATAGTTCTCCGACATTTTCGTTCCACGGAACTCATAAAAACAGAGTAACGCACTCGACTGAGTACGCACGAGTGATGTCACGACAATCACCAGACCCCAGGTTCTTCTCTAGAAATTTAGTGAGAAAGTAAGTCGCATTTTAAAGTAAGTTCGTGTTACTTTTCGTAACTTATTTCCCCTCAGTTAAAATATTTCTTAAAACACCTATTTTCATATTGGAGAAAAAACTGATGATTATGAAGGTGATGATTATGATAAAGAAATGCCGATGATTGATACCCTGGTCGACACTGCTTCTCTCATAGCCGTTCGCTAGTACCTCGCGGAAATAACTCATGGGCTGCTCTAAATCGATCTAAGAAAAATTATGGGAATAACCAAACGTGTTTCCTTTGAGTGGCTATTGCATTCTCCACAGTTCGTCTCTTCGGGACAAAGAAGACAGTAAAACAAAACAGTAGTGAGAGCTCCTTTCATTAGGTTTCAATTTCCTAACAAAGGATTGGAAGAAAGAAATGAATAAACTAACTGCCTAGCTAAAACGAGTTGATTTCCTTGTCATGAGCTGTGTTAAAAATGAGCAACAAGACACCTTAGACTGAAGCCGTACGAAACACACTTGTGAACGAACAAAAAAGGTTAAATCAATGTTAGGAACTGATGTTCCTCCTCCTCTTTATTCTGCAGCAAATATGATTTTGTTGAAGGTGCTGTCTTTGCTGTCCATTCTTGTTGCAATGGCAGACGACGCAATAGCTGGTAAGTGTAAGAAATCCGATACCTCTAAAAACGATGTCGAGATATAAAGGGATTCTTATGTTATAATTTTTATGGCAGGATTAATGAAATATGTAAATTTCTCCGAAAAACTGTCAAGTTTTACTTAGTGTAGCAAGAGTAATAGTATGTTACAGCCTTGACAGTTATGCTGCAGTAAGATAGGCCAG
>JAEMWC010000233.1:112500-132500 GCA_016490735.1 Pachyseris speciosa | reverse complement strand
ACTTTAAACTTCACTAAATTTCGCCTTTCATTAAAATTTCTAAGCTGATGTAGGTAATCGGATGTAGAGTACTCATCTTTAAAAACTTTGTAAAATTCTAATTTCTTTGAATGTTCAACGCTGTGTTGCCAAAAATATATATACTTCTCCTCCATATAGGTTGAATATCGCTTAACTGTGTCATTGTCAAAAGACTCAAGATCTACATTAGATGAATGGTATTGTTCTATCATGTTTATAAAATTGGAATAAAATCCGGAATTATTAACAGAGTGAAGGTTTTTCGACATGAGGAAAGCTTGTTTGACTATAGAAGCATTATTTTTGTTGTTTAGATAGACAAAATATTTCATAATTTTTTGATTAATTTGGACAATTAGTGGTAATCTCCCAAGTTCGGCTCTACACGCTAAGTTAGAGGCCTTATTGTTTACTTCTAAGTAGCGTTTACAGAATTTGAGATGGATTTTTTCTATTGCGGAATTGTCCCATTTTTTAAAATCCTGTTTAGTGTACATCCCCCATACCTCACTGTTGTAGCTTAAGATCGGGAATATCATCGTGTCAAAAATCTGTGATGCGGTATTGGGATTTAGTCTATGAAGAAGTGTATGTTTTCGTATACTAGAGAAGGCGTGTAGAGCTTTTTCTTTTAAGTGTTCTTGAGCAAGAGTAAAGTTTCCTGTTGGAGTTAGACGTGTGCCTAAATAGGTGTATTCTTGAACAATTTGAATTGTTTCAGTGCCTATTTTGAAGTTTGTGTCAACAGATTTCCTTGGGCGTTTTTGAAATATCATTATTTTTGTTTTCTTTGGGTTGATTTGTAACATCCATGTTCCGCAATATGAAGAGAGCGCGTTTAGACAGTTTTGTAACCCTATTTTGGATCTTGACAGGATTATCAAATCATCTGCATATAGGAGTGAATTTATTTTGGTTCCATTTGGAAGAATGAATGGATCAGACATGGTGTTTTCGAATAAATACGGCAAATTGTTGATATATAGGTTAAATAAAAGGGGACTTAAAATACATCCTTGACGTACACCTCTTGAGTATGAGAAAGATCGAGTTTTGTTTTCTCCGATTCTTACGGAACATGTAGAGCTGCAATAAAGGGTTTTAATCAGGTTGTAAAAGTGGCCTCCTATATTAATCTTGAGTAGTTTGTAGAACAACCCCTCGTGCCAGACGGAATCGAAAGCTTTACGAAAATCTACGAAACAAGCATAGACCTTTTCTTTATGGTAGTGGACGTATTTATCTATTAGGGTCCTCAGCGTGAAAACATGATCTGCAGTACGGTTTTCGGGCAGGAAACCAATTTGAGAATTATGTAATATCTTGTTTTCTTCAAAGTACAAATGTAATCTTTGATTTAAAATGGAGCTAAACAATTTTCCAAGGCAGCTAGATACACATATGCCTCTATAGTTTGTCGGGTCACTCTTGTCACCCGATTTGTAGATCGGAGTTATAAGGCCTTGACACCAAATATCTGGCATTTTCCCAGATTGCAGAATAAGATTAAAGAGTTTTTTATAAACAGGCATAAGCGATTCAAGGCTCGCTTTGATCATTTCGTTTCTAATTTTGTCAACAAATGGGGATTTCTCATTTTTTAATTTCTTCACTGCTTGGCGTATCTCTTGTTCAGTTATCGAATGATCTAAATTGCTAAGCTTTTCTTTTTCTTTTTCCAATGATTGCAACTCATTATAAATTTCTTGTTGTTGTATGGAAGTTCTCGGGTCTTTAGAGTGTAAGGATTGAAAGTGGTTGAGCCACGTTTCCTCCGAGATAGGGGCGGGGACATTTTCGACAATAGTATCGTTCATTGACTTTAAACAATTCCAAAACGATGCGCTGTTGGGATTTAATCCTAGTTCGTCGAGTTTCAGAGATTTTTCAGTCTGAAATGCTCTCCTTTTTGAGTCAAGGAGCTTTTTGTAATCAGTCAAGGTTTTATGAAATTTCTCCCGCAACTCAGAGTTAAAGGGATCACGATGTTTTTGATTTGATACTCTTCGTAACTCGTGTCTTTTTAGACGACATTCACGGTCGAACCATTTTTTGTTAACCGTTGCCTTAATACGTTTGCGAGTTTTTTTGGTTTTAATCTTGAGGCAGATTTTTGATGCCGCAGTTAGAATGTTCACAGCATCGTCTAATGAGACGTTCACGTCTTCTGTGTGTTGTTCCATATATTCCCTTATTAGGATTTGGATTGATTCCGTGCGTAACGTGTTTCTGAATTTTAAATACGAGTCACTTTCCCAACAGAATTGGCGTGGTAGACTCGTTAATCTATCGGTAGAACATGCATTTTGGGTATTGCTTGTTGGTAAGCTGTTGTTTATATTCAGCCATGCGACGATGGCACTGTGGTCCGATAAGTAAGATGGTTGCTTAACAACAAAACTATTAACATTAAGTAATGTATATTGATCGCATATTACGTAATCGATAACGCTTGTCCCGTTTTTCCCATGAAAGGTGGGTCTGCCTAGAGTATCACCATTAGTTCTGCCATTTACTATTCTTAGATCAAGGTTTTTGCAAATTTCTAGTAGTCTTTTTCCATGACTGTTTATGACGTTATCAAGACTATTTCTTTGAGCTGGCTGAAACGCTGATTCTGATTGATCATTAGAGATTACGTCGTTGCCCTCTTGCGAGACAGTATCGGAGTATTTTCCGGTTCTTGAATTGAAGTCTCCCATAAGAATAATAGATCCTGTCGGAGACATATCTATTATGTCTTGTTCTAGCTGATCAAAAATTTCGGGATCGAAATATTTCGAGTTGCACGGAGGTATATATATTCCGCAAACGTGGATATCCTTCATCGAATTTAAGAGGTCTTTCTTGATTATAAACCAAACATAATTTTGCGTTGATTTTGTGATTACAATATTTTTATCGAGTTTGTTCTTATAGAGTAAGGCTAATCCTCCAGAGTTCCGACCACCTTTTCTCGATTGGTTAGGGGTAGAACATTGTACAAATGATTTATATCCGGTTATTTCCAAGTCAGTGCAATTGCCAATTTCGGTAAGTAGTATAAAATCACAGTTATCAATTTCATTCAAAAAATCAGGGTTCTGTAATTTGTTTCCAAGGCATTTGGAAGATAATCCGTTGATATTCCAAGCACAAAGGGACAATTTGCTTGAAATATCGGGGCAAACTTTGGTACCAATGATAGCTTCATTATTTCCTCATTATACTGGTATAAAATTTATAGTAGTATTACGTAGAATTAAGTGTCTCAATGTTCAAATAAAGTTTCATGGTTAATTAAACAAATGATTTTACAAATCGTAGAAAGGATATGATTTCTTGAGGTATTGTATTTGTTACGCTGCTGGGTGGGTGGGTCTCTTCACGGGCAATTTCCATTTTTCCAGCGTGCGGAAGTGTTTGATGCGGTGCGTTGGGATACTGATGGGGGACAGCTGGCGTTTGATTCTGTGCAGCTTGGTGTGGTGTAGGGGTTATTTGTTGCTGCAGTCGTGGTTTAACAAGTGGCATTGCCTGCGGACGAGTCTGAGGATCGTAAGGCCAGTGATAGGTATGAGGAGGTGTGTTCTCGATGGCGTTGCTGTATGACGTATGACGCAACAGCGGACTGCGACCTTGGGGAGATGCCGGGTGATTTCGTGGTGTTCTTCGTTGGGCACGGCCATGAATGGCGTCTTTTAGGTTTTTCGCGAAAAGTCCTATGTGGCGTTTAAGAATATGCTTGTGATCATGGAGAACATTTGGTTGATTCGCGAAAAGGTTGTCGTGCTTGATTAATTGTACATTGGGTAGTCTTGAGCAGCTACTGATTAATTGATCATTTATTGAAGTAATTAACGGCGTTGGGATGTCGTTACGGGGTAGAAGAGTTGAGAACAATATCTTGCTTGAGGGGAATTTTGTTGAGGCCTCAGTGATCAACATTAAAATGTTCCAGACAAGTTCTTCAGCAGAATTAGCTGTCTCAAGGTCGTTTGTGCCTGTGTGTAATAGGATCATTTGAGGAGGAGTACGAATTTCATTTTGCACATAGCTTCTTGCGTGTTCAATCAGTGGGGCTCTGATGTATTTGACTTCGAGTTTCGATGAAAACATTTGTTTTGTGTCCAGGAATTTTCCGTTAGAATCACATAAGAAGATCGCTTCATTCGAACGAGTGTTGTTGTTGTTGTTGTTGCTTGCCGTAGATGCAGAAGTAGCTGTGTTTTGTTCGTCTTGTCCCAAGGCTTGTTTACCATTGGCGGTTGGTTTTGTGGGGGGTTCTTGTAGGGGAGAAAAAGAATTAGATGTCGGTAGATTGACAACCAGCAATTCGTTTTCGTTCCATTGGTCGCATTTTGGTGAAGGATTTTCGTATTCTTTATCGCGTTCTTCATCCGTTCCGGAAATCGTGTTTTCTTCCACTGTGTTAGGGGTGGCTGGCTAGACGGGTTACTACTGGTAATTTCCGGTGAGTTTAAATTTTCCCAAAGCGATTTAATCTGATCTTTGAGAAACGTGATCTCTGCCTCTAGGTGATTTTGGTTTTGTTTCATGGCTGAATTTTCTTCTGATATTTTGGCGTTTTTCTTCTGTAATGCGAGGTTTTCGTCTTGCAATTTTGTGATAAGAGTGGTATGCTTTTGCAATTCATCATGTAGTTGTTTGTTAGTGTTTGCCAAGTCGTCCGCGAGACCTCCCAGGGTCGTTCTTTGCACTTTGAGAAGATGATCTTGCTGAACAGCTTTGTCCTTTAGATGTTCGATGTTGCCTGATTGTGCTATCTTAAACAGTGTAAATTCGGCTTCTAAGTTCCCCACAGTGTTTCTTAGAGTAACTAATGTATTTAGTCTGGTTGGGGTAAGGGAGAGAGGCTCAATATGTTCCGACATCTGGAGAGTTTCTGTTGTTCCTTTGTTCACATGTGTTGCTGTCACGTCCAAGATTTCATTGGCACGAACATCATAGTAGTAGTAGTAGTAGTAGTAGTAGTAGTAGTAGTAGTAGTAGTAGGAGTAGTAGTAGTAGTAGTAGTAGGA
The DNA here is from genome assembly GCA_016490735.1 of Pachyseris speciosa. Classification (NCBI taxonomy): domain Eukaryota; kingdom Metazoa; phylum Cnidaria; class Anthozoa; order Scleractinia; family Pachyseridae; genus Pachyseris; species Pachyseris speciosa. Next base: position 127,458 of record JAEMWC010000233.1, on the reverse strand, counting down.
GTAGTAGTAGTAGGAGTAGTAGTAGTAGTAGTAGTAGTAGTAGGAGTAGTAGTAGTAGGAGTAGTAGTAGGAGTAGTAGTAGTAGTAGTAGTAGTAGTAGTAGTAGTAGTAGTAGGAGTAGGAGTAGTAGTAGGAGTAGGAGTAGTAGTAGGAGTAGGAGTAGTAGTAGGAGTAGGAGTAGGAGTAGGAGTAGGAGTAGGAGTAGGAGTAGGAGTAGGAGTAGTAGGAGTAGGAGTAGTAGGAGTAGGAGTAGGAGTGGTAGTAGTAGGAGTGGTAGGAGTAGTAGTGGTAGTGGTAGTGGTAGTGGTAGTGGTAGTGGTAGTGGTAGTGGTAGTGGTAGTAGTAGAGTGGTAGTGGTAGTAGTAGTGGTAGTGGTAGTGTGTAGTGGTAGTGGTAGTGGTAGTGGTAGTGGTAGTGGTAGTGGTAGTGGTAGTGGTAGTGGTAGTGGTAGTGGTAGTGGTAGTGGTAGTGGTAGTGGTAGTGGTAGTAGTAGTAGTAGTAGATTTTGAAGAAATTTGAAGTTTAAGGTTAGGGATTCCTTTCTTCCATTATCTCGTCACATAATTGCTTTCGTTATTCACTTCTTTGATCGTCATCATGGTCACCATTATCATCATGATTATCGCTGTCATTCCCATTATTATTTTTCTAGTTCAACAACATTTTTATTGATTTAGTAACTATGTATTACATAATACTTGGACCCGCAGGTAGCTTTTCGAGGCAGGCCGTCAACGTAAAGAAAAAGTATTAGTATTATTAGTATTTTCAGGTTCTTAATATCCATGAATCATCATAAAATAAAACGGAACTATTCACTATTTAGTCTGGCCAGGAAACATTGATATCTAATAACAGCATACCTGAAAATAGTATAGCCACTGACGAGATGACGTTGGTGAAAGTTTCTTGCGTTTTTCAATCAGGAGTTCACTGGAAACTCAGACCGGGATACTGTCGTTGAAAATGTTCTCAACACACCAATCGAGGCGCACTCCATCCGTTTCCAGCCAACGGCCTGGCATGGTCACATATCAATGAGGGTGGAGGTCTATGGATACCCGCAAGGTAGCAATTTTGTTCTTTTTTCAGCTTGCTATTTAGATTCCTCCCTGTTCTTGTTAACCACTGACATTGTATTTCACAATTATTCTACGGTGACGCGCTGGATTTTAGAAATGGTAAATAGCTTGTTATGATTATATCATATCCAGCAAGCTCGAGTAGAATTGTTACTTTTTTAAAGAATAAAAAGAGAAAAAAAGAAGAATATTACAGAGAACTGAAAAACTAGAACGATTGTCTTAAGGAGGCTCGAAAGGGTTTTTTCGTTGCTGTAGTTGCTATGAAATGATGAAAAATTACAAAGAAGGACATTTAATGGTGTGGGCAAACTATATGTCTCTTTGCAACCCTATTGTTGGGCTATACTATAAGGGTACTTATGACGTCATATCAGTTACCATGGTAACGCGCTAGGTCCACGAGAAGGTCCTTTAAATTTCAGTTTTTGTAAATTATCTGAAAAACTAACTCTGTGGCCTACCGTTTTTATTTCTTTGTTGGAAACCTCCCTAAATTCTTTAACTTTTCATACAGTATGAAAAAAAATTATCTAGTACAATTTTGTTTATTACAAAAAATCTCGTTTTATGGTTTACAGAAAATTGTACTAGATAATTTTCCCCGAAATGTTTATAATTGAAGTGCCATCATAAATGGTGCTTGCATGCAAAAAATCAGGATGGGTCATCGCGCAAAATATCGAGTTAAAAACAGATCTTTCTCGCAAATTTTATTTCTGGTTCGCGCGATTTTACGCAGCGTTTGACTTCCGGTGTGATGCGCGCGCGACTTTTTAATTGTGATTTTTCAGCTGACGTGTGCATCTTACATATGGCGTGTGTAGATTGCGGCGAGCACAGCTAAAAACTCTTTCCAGCCTCTTTAAAAGAAATCGAAAAATGCGAATTTAAAACCTCCCGATGAGTTGCTAAGTTTCTTAGCAAAGTGAATGAAGTCAATGAAGCTATGCGAGGAGGAAGAGGGAGATTCACGTTTGAGAAAAAAGTTACCTATAGGCTATGTAAAAGCTTTGAACTATGTTAAATGGTCAGTGGCTTAATAAAGATTGTTTCTTCATTTATTTCTTAACCTTTTGCTCGCGTGTTTACAAATGTCGGCCGAGATAGACTGATGCTTTGAAAATGTACAATTTTCTTAAATCCCCGACTATGGTAAGAATAAATCATTTTATTGCTAAAGGAGCAGTTTTTTAGACTTTATCACCCCGTAAACTGACCAAAACTCGTAATTTCATTGAATGTGAGCGTTAATTCTGTTGCAAAGCCAGACAACGCCCTCGGACAGCACAAAAAATACGCAACTTTTTCTTGAAGTTTTTAATTCCAAAATATAAGCGCATGTAACGAATTCCAAGCAGATACACGAGTCGGCTTATACTCTATTTAGACAAACACGGCATTTCCGAATTTGACCGAGCTGGAAGCAAAATTTCAGTTTTGTTTGTGTTCCAAAACATCATTTGGTCAGATCTAAAGCTGGTCAGATACAGGATAACTAAGGGAAAACTTCGCTTATGGTTACATTTCTGATTATGTGTGCCTAAAACACTACGCCTGATGTATAGAAAAAAAAACGCCGATATGGTAACTGTAAGAAATCCGGTACCTCTAAAAACGATGTCGAAATATAAAGGGATTCTTATGTTATAATTGTTATGACAGGATTAATGAAATATGTAAATTCCTCCGAAAAACTGTCAAGTTTTACTTAGTGTAGTAAGAGTAATAGTATGTTACAGCCATGACAGTTATGCTGCAGTGAGATAGCCCAGTTGTTCTTTTGTTCTTCATACGAAAAATAATGCAACCCTCTTGGCCCAAATGAAAACAATTCTGACATAATATATAGATTCCTAGTGAAAATTCACAGCTATCTTTGTACCGCAAAAAACTAACAGCCACGGAAGCATTATTTCGTCCCTCCTCGCTTTTTTCATCCTTTTTCTGTTCATATTTTCCTTTCTAGCGTGTAATTCTACTCTCGGCATGGAAAACGGTCAAATCGCAGACTCACAAATCAGCGCTTCCTCGCAGTGGGACAGCAATCATGCCCCAGCCAAGGAAGACTGAATTATCACGAAACCATTTCCAAGTCAGGAGCTTGGACCGCCGCTTATAATAATGTCCATCAATGGCTGCAGATTTACCTGGGTAATGCCAAAATAACACGTGTAGCAACGCAAGGAAGAAATTACAGCCTCAGTTGGCCTTACGGATTTCACGCCTACTGGGTGACCAAGTACAAGTTGCTGTACAGTACCGATGGTGTGACTTTCCAGTACTACAAGGAGCAAGGAGCAGTGAAGGTTTAAACAAATATTTCATATATGTTGCTCTAAACTATGCAGTTCCTCAGGGAAAGTGAAACGACACTCTAGGAATGAAGATCAGGTCTGACCTATTCCCCCTACAAGATACGCGCGAGTTCATAGGAGGTAGCCGTTTGCATCTACATCAGTTCATTTAATACCAAAATAATTGACACCGAGCCAATTGTATTGAATTTTGTCTTTGCTTACTCGTAAGAACGAGAAATTGAATGTAAGGCTCGCGCAACCTTTTAATCGCGGTTTGTAAAGTCTGGATTGCGAATTGAAATATGGGTGGGGACAAGAGGACCAGCTTTAAACCTTCGCTACTGCGCATAAATATTTACATTGGCCCCTTCCAGCTATCAACAAGTACAGCTGTGGCAGACTACCCCTTAATTCCCCTAAACTACAAATAGCCGGTAAAACCTTGTCCTTTTTTTTTTTTTTTTTTTTTTCCAAAATAAAACACAAACCACGGAGATAAACATGGGTAAAGCTGCGAATTTTATATAGAATTTGCGTTTCGAATGCTAGGCAACATACATTGGTATCATGACCTAATATCAAGAGTCTATATGGTACAGTGTTTTACATTTAGTTTCTAAGCCAGCAGTATGAGCGTAGATAATTTTGTTGCAATGCAAACATCGGGTTATGTTAGCGAAGAAATATAGTGAATCGCTGGGACTTTGTTTTAATGTTTCAAAAAGGAAGTTATACATGTCAAAATCGGTGTACGCACTTCGATCCCTACACCAGCAGGCTTAATAGGGGAAGTAGTAGTAGGTGGAGTGATTGAATACCACCTCCGCGCAGCACCCCTCCTCGCTTCGCTCGTCGGGGATACAGCGCTCCGGTTGTATTCAATCACTCTACCTATTACTACTCCGAAGGGAAGGCAACAATCAAGACAGCAGGAAACAACATTCAAACAAAAGAAACAAACCAAGAATGAAAAACAACCAAGCACCAGAGGTCACCCTATTAGAGGGAGGGGGCATGGGGCAGGATTGATGGAAGGCAAGCGGCCGGTGCCAGCGCCGCCAGTGGCCACCCCTCGTAAGAAATTAAAATTACTTTCACATAACTTCGATATGAAAGACACATTCCCCCTCATCGCTCCGGCCCACGGGGGCTTGTTCCTCGGGTGTATTCACTTCGAAACATACAATTTAGGAAGAAAGGAAAGAAAAATCCAAACTGAAGAAATAAAATTAAGCACCTGGTTTAATGTAAGGAGTAATTGAATAAAAATTTTATTATAAGGGAATAACATGACTTTTTGAGGGAATATTGTTTATCTGCGCCCGCGTAGTGTCATTTGCGGCCCGAGCGCGAAGCGCGAGGGCCGCAAATGACACTACAAGGGCGCAAATAAACAATATTCCCGAAAAACGTCATGTCATTATCATTATTATCAATAAACAAGGCCAAATGATATCAAGAATGCGATAAACACAATAATACCAAACACAAATCCGATTTAACTTCAGCGTATAATTTGCACAGTAATTCATTTAGCTCAACCGATGTTACACAATTGAAGTCAACTTTCAGCTTTCGTTTGTCGCACCATTTCTCGAATTTTTTGATCCCCCACGAAGTGGTTCTCTTTGTATTTTCCGCCTGACCTTTTGCTTCTAATTTGTCCAAATCTTCTAGCCCCAAATCTGAGTTTTGACTGCTAATTTCTTCCATTACTTCAGTTTTCGCTCGAAGACGATTCGACGACTGAAAAAACTGCAGTTCAAAACCGGAGTTTCGCAAATGAATGGTTTTCCCGCGTCAACACTAGGCTTACTCTAGTTGGTTAAAATCCATCGGATGATGAAGCAATAACCAATCAGCTGTAGGGCTGATAATGCATTAGCAGCCTGCTGTCAGTCTTTTGCGGCCCGCTGAGCGTGTGTTTTGAAGAGGCCGATTTTCTATTTGGCCGCGTATATTGATAATAATATACTATAATCCCAAACATGCATTATGTTGCCTGCATTATATTGCCTGCCATTATATTGCCTGCCTTTTATTAGGCTATAGAATTGGTTTTTTATAAGAAAAATATTATGGACCCTTCATTGTCATACCGGGGGGAGGAATTTTGGTAATTTAAAAATTTATGGTAAAGAAGAGGACCTTGATGTATTTCAAAGACATCTTGAACTCAGGATGGCTGAACACTTCCTTCGGCAAGAGCAGCTGAATTTGGTTGCTATATAAAAGCACGAAGGCCCACCATATTTCACAAGAGTGAGTGAGGTCAGACAAAACAAGTTTTCATGCGGCCATTTAAAGATAGGGGCTGTGGGTGTGTTTCCCCGTGGACAAAATGTCAGCCTATTAAAGAGAGGTGTCGTGAGAATATAATGGTGGATCTGAAGAGTTATAATGTGAGGCCGGCTTTGATTGCAGAGATAGACAAGTGGTTGGGGCAGGAATTTGAGGACTCTGTGGATAAAATACCAATGCGTCGCGTGCGGGATTTATTGCGAAATGATATGTCCCCATGGCAATTCATCTTGAAAACAGGGAAACCCACTTTATTGATGAATGTGCGCTCATATCTTACAAGGTTCTCCATTCACATTCCGAAGATGAAAATGAGTTTATGAACAAGTGGCTGACCGATGAGGGGTTTTACGACACAGTCCATTGAACAAAATGGCGTGAGGGAGAAGAATGATGGGTGACGATGATTGGTCAAACCGTAGATAATTTTGTTGCAATGCAAACATCGGGTTATGTTAGCGAAGAATTATCATAGTGAATCGCTGGGACTTTGATTTGATGTTTCGAAAAGGAAGTTATACATGTCACAGCGGTGTTCGCACTTGGACCCCTCCACCAGCAGGCTGATAATAGGGGAAGAGGTAGTCAGTAGTAGTAGTAGTAGTAGTAGTAGTAGTAGTGGTAGTAGTAGTAGTAGTAGTAGTAGTAGTAGTAGTAGTAGTAGTAGTAGTAGTAGTAGTAGTAGGAGGAGTAGTAGTAGTAGTAGTAGGAGGAGTAGGAGTAGTAGGAGTAGGAGTAGTAGGAGTAGGAGTAGTAGGAGTAGGAGTAGTAGGAGTAGTAGGAGTAGGAGTGGTAGTGGTAGTGGTAGTGGTAGTGGTAGTGGTAGTGGTAGATTTTGAAGAAATTTGATAAAGTTTAAGGTTAGGGATTCCTTTCTTCCATTATCTCGTCACATAATTGCTTTCGTTATTCACTCCTGTGATCGTCATCATGGTCACCATTATCATCATCATTATCGCTGTCATTCCCATTATTATTTTTCTAGTTCAACAACATTTTTATTGATTTAGTAACTATGTATTACATAATATTTGGACCCGCAGGTAGCTTTTCGAGGCAGGCCGTCAACGTAAAGAAAAAGTATTAGTATTATTAGTATTTTCAGGTTCTTAATATCCATGAATCATCATAAAATAAAACGGAACTATTCACTATTTAGTCTGGCCAGGAAACATTGATATCTAATAACAGCATACCTGAAAAAGAATAGCAGCTGACGAGAAGACGTTGGTGGAAAGTTTTAACAGTTTCTCGCGTTTTTTCAATTAGGAGTTCACTGGAAACTCAGACCGGGATACTGTCGTTGAAAATGTTCTCAACACACCAATCGAGGCGCACTCCATCCGTTTCCAGCCAACGGCCTGGCATGGTCACATATCAATGAGGGTGGAGGTCTATGGATGCCCGCAAGGTAGCAATTTTGTTCTTTTTTCAGCTTGCTATTTAGATTCCTCTCTGTTCTTGTTAACCACTGACATTGTATTTCACAATTATTCTACGGTGACGCACTGGATTTTAGAAATAGTAAATAGCTGGTTATGATTATATCATATCCAGCAAGCTCGAGTAGAATTGTTACTTTTTTAAAGAATAAAAAGAGAAAAAAAAAAGAATATTACAGAGAACTGAAAAACTAGAACGATTGTCTTAAGGAGGCTCGAAAGGGTTTTTCGTTGCTGTAGTTGCTATGAAATGATGAAAAATTACAAAGGACATTTAATGGTGTGGGCAAACTATGTCTCTTTGCAACCCTATTGTTGGGCTATACTATAAGGGTACTTATGACGTCATATCAGTTACCATGGTAACGCGCTAGGTCCACGAGAAGGTCCTTTAAATTTCAGTTTTTGTAAATTATCTGAAAAACTAACTCTGTGGCCTACCGTTTTTATTTCTTTGTTGGAAACCTCCCTAAATTCTTTAACTTTTCATACAGTATGAAAAAAAATTATCTAGTACAATTTATTTATTACAAAAAATCTCGTTTTATGGTTTACAGAAAATTGTACTAGATAATTTTCCCCGAAATGTTTATAATTGAAGTGCCATCATAAATGGTGCTTGCATGCAAAAAATCAGGATGGGTCACCGCGCAAAATATCGAGTTAAAAACAGATCTTTCTCGCAAATTTTATTTCTGGTTCGCGCGATTTTACGCAGCGTTTGACTTCCGGTGTGATGCGCGCGCGACTTTTTAATTGTGATTTTTCAGCTGACGTATGCATCTTACATATGGCGTGTGTAGATTGCGGCGAGCACAGCTAAAAACTCTTTCCAGCCTATTTAAAATAAATCGAAAAATGCGAATTTAAAACCTCCCGGTGAGTTGCTAAGTTTCTTAGCAAAGTGAATGAAGTCAATGAAGCTATGCGAGGAGGAAGAGGGAGATTCACGTTTGAGAAAAAAGTTACCTATAGGCTATGTAAAAGCTTTGAACTATGTTAAATGGTCAGTGGCTTAATAAAGATTGTTTCTTCAATTATTTCTTAACCTTTTGCTCGCGTGTTTACCAATGTCGGCCGAGATAGACTGATGCTTTGAAAATGTACAATTTTCTTAAATCCCCGACTATGGTAAGAATAAATCATTTTATTGCTAAAGGAGCAGTTTTTTAGACTTTATCACCCCGTAAACTGACCAAAACTCGTAATTTTATTGAATGTGAGCGTTAATTCTGTTGCAAAGCCAGACAACGCCCTCGGACAGCACAAAAAATACGCAACTTTTTCTTGAAGTTTTTAATTCCAAAATATAAGCGCATGTAACGAATTCCAAGCAGATGCACGAGTCGGCTTATACTCTATTTAGACAAACACGGCATTTCCGAATTTGACCGAGCTGGAAGCAAAATTTCAGTTTTTGTTTGTGTTCCAAAACATCATTTGGTCAGATCTAAAGCTGGTCAGATACAGGATAACTAAGGGAAAACTTCGCTTATTGTTACATTTCTGATTATGCGTACCTAAACACTACGCCTGATGTATAGAAAAAAAACGCCGATATGGTAACTGTAAGAAATCCGGTACCTCTAAAAATGATGTCGAAATATAAAGGGATTCTTATGTTATAATTTTTATGACAGGATTAATGAAATATGTAAATTCCTCCGAAAAACTGTCAAGTTTTACTTAGTGTAGTAAGAGTAATACTATGTTACAGCCTTGACAGTTATGCTGCAGTGAGATAGCCCAGTTGTTCTTTTGTTCTTCATACGAAAAATAATGCAACCCTCTTGGCCCAAATGAAAACAATTCTGACATAATATATAGATTCCTAGTGAAAATTCACAGCTATCTTTGTACCGCAAAAAACTAACAGCCACGGAAGCATTATTTCGTCCCTCCCCGCTTTTTTCATCCTTTGTCTGTTCATATTTTCCTTTCTAGCGTGTAATTCTACTCTCGGCATGGAAAACGGTCAAATCGCAGACTCACAAATCAGCGCTTCCTCGCAGTGGGACAGCAATCATGCCCCCAGCCAAGGAAGACTGAATTATCACGAAACCATTTCCAAGTCAGGAGCTTGGACCGCCGCTTATAATAATGTCCATCAATGGCTGCAGATTTACCTGGGTAATGCCAAAATAACACGTGTAGCAACGCAAGGAAGAAATTACAGCCTCAGTTGGCCTTACGGATTTCACGCCTACTGGGTGACCAAGTACAAGTTGCTGTACAGTACCGATGGTGTGACTTTCCAGTACTACAAGGAGCAAGGAGCAGTGAAGGTTTAAACAAATATTTCATATATGTTGCTCTAAACTATGCAGTTCCTCAGGGAAAGTGAAACGACACTTTAGGAATGAAGATCAGGTCTGACCTATTCCCCCTACAAGATACGCGCGAGTTCATAGGAGGTAGCCGTTTGCATCTACATCAGTTCATTTAATACCAAAATAATTGACACCGAGCCAATTGTATTGAATTTTGTCTTTGCTTACTCGTAAGAACGAGAAATTGAATGTAAGGCTCGCGCAACCTTTTAATCGCGGTTTGTAAAGTCTGGATTGCGAATTGAAATATGGGTGGGGACAAGAGGACCAGCTTTAAACCTTCGCTACTGCGCATAAATATTTACATTGGCCCCTTCCAGCTATCAACAAGTACAGCTGTGGCAGACTATTCCTTAATTCCCCTAAACTACAAAAAGCCGGTAAACCTTGTCCTTTTTTTTTTCTTTTTTTTTTTCCAAAATAAAACACAAACCACGGAGATAAACATGGGTAAAGCTGCGAATTTTATATAGAATTTGCGTTTCGAATGCTAGGCAACATACATTGGTATCATGACCTAATATCAAGAGTCTATATGGTACAGTGTTTTACGTTTAGTTTCTAAGCCAGCAGTATGAGCGTAGATAATTTTGTTGCAATGCAAACATCGGGTTATGTTAGCGAAGAAATATAGTGAATCGCTGGGACTTTGTTTTAATGTTTCAAAAAGGAAGTTATACATGTCAAAATCGGTGTACGCACTTCGATCCCTACACCAGCAGGCTTAATAGGGGAAGTAGTAGTAGGTGGAGTGATTGAATACCACCTCCGCGCAGCGGAAAGATTGTTTTTTTTTAATTTACCAAAGGAGGGTTGGAGGTACGTTGAGAAGCAAAAAATCGAGAAAATAAGGGAGCAAAGAATCGAGCAAAGGCAAAGAATGGAGAAAAGAATGATTTTTAAATCTCTTTTTAAGCTCTTGCTTTGGGGGCTTTTGTTGCGAAAATGGCAGCGGAAGACCCAAAACCTCTTAACAAGCCGAGAAGAAGGAGGTGGTTCCCTTTTGAAGAATAGTGCCACAAGATATATGGATATCTTGGAAGCAGTTATCCACATTTCCCCAGACTCGAGGAGGGAGAAACACTCAAATATGTGACTGGACGCAAAATTCGTCAGAAAAAAACAGAGTGGGGCGAAGTACACAGAGAACTCTTTTTGTTTTTTGACGACGCCCCCTTTCTGCCCCTTTGAAAATTGTTATACCCTTGTCACAAGATGTGGAAAATGTAATTTTTACCGGAGGAATGGCTGCTGTTGGGCCTGTTGGTTGAAAAAACAGGCATCATGTGTTGTGTCAATGGTACGAGATGGAGGATATTGAAGAAAAGAGGGCCATAGATAACTTGTACCCATGGTTGCCACATTTCTGTTCGCACTGTGTGGGGTCTTGGTGCTTTGCGACCCAACAAAACCCTTGAGGAAGTGGTTAGGGGGGAGTTCCGACGAGTCGTAATTGAACTTACGAGAGAAAGATTAGAAACGCTGGTTTGAAACTTCCAAAACAAGTTTCTCTTTGCCGTTAAGAAAACTAAACATGGGTTTTAAGGATTCAAACAAATATTTGAAACCCGCGTTTTTTTTATACCCCGCTATTCGGCTATTTAGAGAGAGGGGAGGTGTTGGTACAATGGCAGAGAGTCATATGATTGATTCACGACTTCTCCAGGCAATTGAGGATGGTAAAAAAATACCCATGGGACGAGCTTTTGAGGTCTATCGACTTAGTCTTCAAAATGGAAGAAGACAGGTTAAAAAGGCAAAAAGTCAGTTGAGGAATCTTGCAATATCTTCCGTCGAGGTTAATCTATTAGCCACCGTTTTGGAAAAAATACCAAAAAAATACCAAATGTTTTATTGTAAAGCTTTGTTTCTAACCAAAGCGTTGCATGAATATAACAAAAAGGGAGTTGGGATCTGAGGACTTAAACACCCAGACCAAGTTTCTCTTTCACATTAATAGCGTTTCGGGCCAACGTGTGGCCCCATTGTCTCTTGTTCCGCGGAATCGCGTCGAGTGCCTTTACCATTTTTTCGGTCGGCAACATGCTTGCACTTTTCTTCGTCTTCTCCGTACTTCTTCGAGCGAAAATCGCAACTACTGTAATCAGCATCATGCTGCATTGCCACCGCGTCGGAAGGGCCAGTTGGCTTCTGAAAGATTTCAAGTATTTCACCGGTTTCGCGATCGTATCTCAACTGGTAGTCCAGCGGTTTGTAAGGGCCGGAATAGTTGTGGCCGGGCAGGGTCCAACCATTTTTCAGTGCCGGCAGTTTCCCGATCAATTCGTGAAAATCCACTCCCATTCCACGATAATTGAGACCTCTTCCATCGAGGTCAGGCCTGACGGTTTTGAAACGGATATTGGGCCCTATCTTAGTGGAAAGCTGGTCCAACAGTTGGCTGCAAACTTTTTCCAAATCTGGGGTTGCCTTGCGAAGCCCGTAGTTTATGGCCTTTTTCTGCAAGTTTTTGTTGCGAAGAGTCTCAGAAGCGTAATAGCGGCCAGCCTCCACCCCCTTTTTCGCGAGGAAGGGAACCCCATGCCGCAGAGTGAAGTCGAGCACAGTGCCTGCAAGATCGGTCAAAACACCAGTGCCCTCTGCTCGAGAGGGCCCCACTAGCTTCCCCGCAGTGGTAGAGCACCGGACTAGCGTGCGGGAGGTCGGTGGTTCAAACCCCGGCCGGACCAACACTCAGGGTCTTTAAATAATTGAGGAGATAGTGCTGCCTTTGTAATAACATCTGCAAATGGTTAGACTTTCTAGTCTTCTCGGATAAGGACGATAAACCGTAGGCCCCGTCTCACAATTCTTCATAATTGATTCTGTGGGACGTAAAAGAACCCACACACTGTTCGAAAAGAGTAGGGGACGTAGTTCCCGGTGTGATGGTCTATCTCTCTCTGATGATTAAATGCTCGGAGATATTAGCTGCACAAGCTACTCTAAAATCCGAGGGTAAATAATGTGATGATGATGATGCCGCAAACAGCGCACTTGGCTATTCCCATTTTTCGGTTGTTTTTGGTCATGACAACTCTTTCAGACCAGGCAAGTTCGGGGTTTTTCGCTTGTCCCGCACACAATACCAATCAGCTATTGGTCAAGGTATATTCATGAAATAATTTTTCACAACCCCCTCGTTGTGGTGAACATCGTCGGAAAACATTTTGAGAATGTTTTCGTAACTCGTCCCTTTGTTGCGTTCATTGAGGAAAAGCAGGCAAGAGTACCACACCCCAAACTTCCAATCTACTGGATTTGGTTATCATTGCGAAGGAAGGTTTTGTGACCCAACTTTCTCATTTCCTGCTCCATTCATTTGGGGGTGGCATCCCGAAGGAGTCGAAATATTCCATATCTTTCCCCCTTCCAACAGCAAATCCAACGTGTTCAAAACTGCCGAAATCATCTAGGTTGATGATGCAGGCTGAATGGTGCAGGGGTTTGGCCTCGTTGCGGGAAAAGATGCCCTTGAGTGGGATGCGGAGATATTTACACCAATTTAGAAAGACAAAGTTGGAAAGGGCCACATCCTTAAACTTCATTTTTTTTTCCCGCGCCCCATCATCGGGCGCTCCCAATCTTCCCATCGTCCCCAAACGGGTGGAGGCCGCATTTGCATGCCACTTCCCCGGGGCGGCGCTTGTGGAAGGCGAGGGCCGGAACGCCTTGACCGCGATGGTCGATGGTCGTGTGCTTCCCCAACAGTTTTTGGACGAGGCTTATGGTAAGAGGAACGCCAATGGAGGCGAGCATTCCGGGGAATCCACCATATTGTGCGGCCCCACCGCCGCGGACCAAACCCTTTCCGACAAGATATTTTTCAATTGCCTTTTTCTGGTCGAGGGACAGCATTTGCACAAGTTTGTACAACTGCACTTCCTGGGGGCCGAATCCACTTCCGAAAATGCTTTTCAAAACCTTTTCTGCACCAAGACTGAGACCGGCCATTCCCAAAGCTTTTCCGACAGAGGGAGCGAGGGCCCGGCCCAGACTGAGCGCTGCGTACAAGAGGTTACCGCCGCGCGGGGCAGTCTTGGTTATCTATGTCTCGCTTATGGCCACATCCGCGCCATGGCCGGCGCTGGCTGCCTTTTTCAGTCGGTTTATTGGTTAGCGGTTAACAAAAGGTCGTCGCCCTTTCCGATTTGTTCCGGCTTGACATGAAGAGTCACCGCCGCTCTTTCTTTCCCTGCCTTCGTGCGGCTGTCTCTCTGACCGGCGGTCAGAGCAATTTTGAATGGGTGATGCACAGTCGTCATCTTCATAACGAGCTTTAAAGGGGCAGTGTCACGCTATTGTACCATCATTTGAAAATGCTTAAAACTGCCAATACATCAGTGGAAATCTTGAAATAATGGTCTAGTTTTGTTGCCAAAGACTGTAGTACTGCATTGACACTATAAACTTCTGTATTCCATCTAAGATGACGAGGATGGAAATGGATTGAAATTTGAAAAAACTTGCCAGTTTTTTCAAAATTTCAAGCTATGCAATGAAAAATCACCCAAAAATTTATTATGGTTAGCTCTTCCTGCAAAAATTTCATTGGAATTCATCTTGCTGATTATGTAGGAGCATTTTTTGCACGATAACAGGTAAAAGGCAGTAATTTTGGCAGAATTGAACCAAAAACAGCAAAAAATCCCGGTGACAGTGCTCCTTTAAGGCGTGAAAAACTTTATGCAAATTAGTCTGACGGTAGATTGAATCTACCGTCAACCAATTTAGACCTGTAACATAAGAACGCAGTTCTCACATTCTCCTTTCCGAGAACATCACTGATATAATTAGTTAATGAGATTTTAGGTGACACTCCATGTATTGATAAATTCCCAAAAGCACACGCAATGTAGGTGTTAAACAACAACGTGAGGATTCTCCTAATCTGGTCTCGTTTAGTTCGCGTAAAGACGGCTTTTGGGGAATAGCCGGCCATTCTCGCTTTTATTACGATTGAGCACTCCCCCTGTTCCAAAGACTAAATTAAACAAATCACGATAAAAATTTATGGGTATACACATGATCAAAGACGTAGCATATCTTTGCTTGTGTGTTTGGATTTATTACAATTTAAAACAGCAACTGGAACAATTCGTGTTCGCATATTTAACTATAACATCGCCCATCAGTCTCGACAGTTCTAATAGACTAATACTGAAAGCGCGTTTCTACTGCGGCAAAACATAATTCTTCGTGTAACCGTTCACAGTATGACAATCACGGTATAACAACTGATAGAAATATCATTAAAAATATGTTGTCTTCAAGTTCGAAGTAAAACGTACATGTGAAAGGTGTAATTTCTTGAAGTTACATGTTAAGTCCCGTGTGTCTAAAGAGCAGCAGCAAATTCAGTTAGTGGTGGGCGCTTTGCTGGATCATCAGAAATTAATTTTCTTCATCACTTTCAGAGAAAGCGCTCTTGCGGTAGGCAATAAAATTTACAAATTTTCTGCGTAATCTTTCCGAAAGAAAAGAAATCGGACGCTACAATTTG
>JAEMWC010000233.1:45000-105000 GCA_016490735.1 Pachyseris speciosa | reverse complement strand
TGACCTATTCCCCCTACAAGTCGGTGTACGCACATGGACCCCTCCACCAGCAGGCTTAATAGGGGAAGAAGTCGTCACAATTCTATTAATTTTTTTTTTTTTTCGGTATGAAAAAATTTGATAAAGTTTAAGGTTAGGGTTTCTTTTTTCCATTCTCTCGTCACATAATTGTTTTCGTTCTCATTTACTCCTGTTATTGTCATCATGGTCATCATTATCATCATGATTATCGCTCTCATTCCCATTATTATTTTTCTCATTCAACAACATTTTTATTGATTTAGTAATTAAGTATTACATAATACTTGGACTCGGAGGTAGCTTTTCGAGGCAGGCCGTCAATGGAAACAAAAAGTATTAGTATTATTAGTATTTTCAGGTTCTTAATTTCCATGAATTATCATAAAATGAAACGAAACTATTCAGTATTCAGTCTGGCTAGGAAATATTGATATCTAATAACTGGATACCTGAAAAAGTTTAGCAGCTGGCGAGAAGACGTTGGTGGAAAGTTTTAACAGTTTCTCGCGATTTTCAATTAGGAGTTCACTGGAAACTCAGACCGGGACACTGTCGTTGAAAATGTTCTCAACACACCAATCGAGGCAAACTACATCGTTTTCCGGCCAACAGCCTGGCATGGTCACATATCGATGAGGGTGGAGGTCTATGGTTGCCCGCAAGGTAGCAATTTTGTTCTTTTTTTAGCTTGCTATTTAGATTCCTCCCTGTTCTTGTTAACCACTGACATTGTATTTCACAATTATTCTACGGTTTCGCGCTAGATTTTAGAAATGATAAATAACTTGTTATGATTATATCATATCCAGCAAGCTCGAGTAGAATCATTGCTTTTTTAAAGCATTAAAAGAGAAAAAAAAGAAGAATATTACAGAAAACCGAAAACTGGCTGGAACAATCGTCTTAAAAGAAATCGAAAATCGCGAATTTAAAATCTTCCGGTGAGTTGCTAAGTTTCTTAGCAAAGTGAGTGAAGTCAGCAGACTAAAACTCTCAATTTTCATTCTATATGAGCTCTTATTCTGTTGCAAAATCAGAAAACTCCCTCGGAAAGCACAAAAAATACGCAACTTTGTCTTGAAGTTTTTAATTCCAAAATATAAGCGCATGCAACGAATTTTAAGTAGATGCACGAGTCGGCTTATAATCTATTTAGACAACGACAGCATTTCCGAATTTGACTGAACTTGACGCAAAATGTCCGTTTATTTTGGTGATCTGAAACATCATCTGGTCAGATCTAGAGTTGGTCAGCAACAGAATAACTGAGGGAAAATTTTGCTTATTGTTACATTTCTGATTATGTGTGGCTACAACACTGCATCTGATATTTAGAAGAAAACGCCGATTCCTTCAAAGATTTTTCAACAGTGAATGTTGCGCTAAGCTTACAAGATTACTTCTCGATCAGGCATGCCTTGCTTTTTTGTTACGGATTTTAAACTTGTACCATGAGAAAAACGAACAAGAGGAAGGGAAATAATCAGGTTGAAACTTAGTTAGACCGAGTCAGTTTTTTTTCAGCTTTGGGGTTTCCTATGGAAAGCTTAACATGAATTTAAAATGCTTTGCTATCATGATAATTTTTTATACAGAGTAAAAAGGTGTAAAAGTTCAAGATTTCTTTGTAAAGCTCAGGAAAAATGCGGGCCTCAACAAAGTTTATTTGGAATTTGACTGAAAATCCTCCTATAGATTACTGTATAATTTAACCTACAGGAAATAACATTTTTGTGTGGGCTACTTGTGTAAGCTCACACTAGAGTCATTGAGTTTTTCCGTTTGAAGCACATCACGTGACGTCCCTTGGGAGTAAGGAGACCAATCACACAAAAGGATTCCATCGTCCTTACTGTCGAATGTTGTCTAACCATGCCCTAAGTGCATATTTTCTCGTTTTCTTTTCGTTTGTATGTCATCGACCATTGGAAGCGCGTCTCCTCAAGAGAGCAAAGTAAAAGGGGTCAAAGTGCATCAACGCATCTACAACGACGAAAAATCTTTCAAGGTCTGAATTCATGAGAAATTCCACTTATACAGCAGTGTAATCGATCGAAGCGTATGGAAATTCAAACTTATTACGCTAGAAATTGATGCAGCGAGCTCAGTGCGCCTTTGCGACTCATTTGTAGTCACTAGAATGTCAGGGACTATCACATCATCGTTTGCTGATAAACGTTTACTATTTTCGCTTTAAAATTTGTATTAAGCGTGGTAGTTTCTAAAGGAAAATTTGTATGGAGGGTTTTCACTGACGTCACGAAAATCTCGACGTCCCGGATGTGACGCCATGTTGGAGGCATTCAAATCATACATCTCGCTTTGTTTGTGTTGAGCTCGTGAAAGATTCTGCTCGTGAAAGATTCTGTCGTTTTCTGCCGTAAATAATGTCTAAGAAAGTTACTAAAGGAGGAAAATCATCACCACCGTATCGTGAATCTTTGGGAGACAAAGAAAAAGCCAGATACTTGGAAAAATTCTCTTTAATCGATGGCAACGATCCTTACGAGATGAAGACATTCAAAGTTGATGAAAAGCTGCTGCCATCCATATCGTATCCTGACATAGTGAACTATTTGGTATTTTCACCGAGTCCATACACTCTTGATGACCTTAAAAGTTACAAAGGCCTGGATGCGTACAATCCGTTTGTCTGTGGCTGGGTCAGAGAACTTTCGACTGCGGTAGTAAATGATAAATGCATCGTGACAGCTAAGGTATGTTACTCTCAGTCTGAGCTTTTAAAATGTTTGCAAATGGCCAGTCTTGTCTGTAGTTACCTACAGCGTTTTATAAGCACCATTTCTTTAAAACTACATTGGTAGATTCTAATTAAGGCCACTTACAAGATCTTGCTCGTGAAAATAAATTACATAATTATGAATTAGTATAGCTTTTCAAAATTTGTGATAGGTAAGTCATAGTATGGGGAATAACTTGGCATAAGACTTGGTGCTGGTACACTGTAACATGAAAACCGAATACAGAGACACATGGGAACTGGGTTTTATCTTGCACCTGAAGGAATTTAGTCATAATGTGTCATCATTATAATCACTCCTTAATCCAGCTCCCTTTTACCCTCCAGGTTCTACATTCCCAGAGGCTGAGTGAAAAGCCATTGCTCCCTTGGATAGTTTGTGAAAAAAGTGGAAAAGTTCTGTCTGCCCACTGTACATGCATGGCAGGATTAGGGGAAGCATGCTCACACATTGGAGCTCTGCTGTTTGCAGTTGAAGGAACAGTCAAAATCAGAGATTCAGCCACTGTAACACAAGAACCTGCCTACTGGTTGATTCCAACATCTATAAAGAATATCACATATTCAGAGATTAAGGACATTGACTTTACCTCAGCTAAAACCTTAAAGCGCACATTTGATGCCTGCTGTGCGAAGGAACAACCACCACCTTGACGGTCTTTTTCTCTGTCTGACTTGTTTGTACAGCCTATCACGCGGCAATAGTTCACCATCTTGCAGTTTGAACTTTTGACTCACAGAATCAGCTGTTGTGTCACACCATTTTGACTAACGTGACAAACCTCCAATGCCTCCAACATGGCGGCCGCTCGATTTGTGACGTCACGAGAAAACCCTCTATTTATAACTGAGAGGCACTGCACTGTTAGTTGTTTTTACTTCTAACTTCTGTGACGAATAAACCAAGCCGCGAGTAATTTTTTCCCTGTTTTCCTTCATTTGACTTCAAGGTCGTCGCTCGCAAATAAATTTACCCTCTTTCAGCTTTAAATGGTGATGTTAAGATCAGTAATATGTCGAGGTATTTTGCTGAGAAAATAATATTTACGTGAGCGATCGGAAAGATATCACAACTCGATCGCTGTGACAGTGCAATATTTAGAAACAAGTTTGCGAATTCTTGGTTTTCACGGTTTTCACGTGACGTCAGGAAAAAAACTAAAATTAAACATTTAGATTTTTTTACCTTCATCACGTAAATGGTATTTTAAAGATAATATCCGCTGGCCCGTTTTCAGCTAAGTAGCACGCTTTGCACGCTTTGTTTTGAAAATAGAGCAGTGGGAATTTCGAATTTTTTTACAAAGTGTCACATTTGGATTGCTTCTGAAAAACATGTCACATACATGGAAATATCGATCCGCGCTGTATTTTCGAGTTCTAAATAACCAATATGTTAAGTGAAGTGTCTATGCGGATGTTTTCAAGCTTAGCAGAGAGAAAAAATTGTTTTGAGAGAGCAAAAGTAAACTCCAGATGTTGCCACTTAATTTAGAGGTAAACAACGTATAGTTGGGTGGCAATTTTCGGCGTCTTTTTAAAAAATATCCCTGGCGTGACATTTCGGGTTATCTCTTATCTTTTACGGCAAGGGAAACTTGTTTGGAAAATGTTGCAAGCGGTGGTACCTAAAAAAAGCTCATGCAGATCAGAGGAAATAAATTCCTGTAGACAAGAGGACTTCAAAAAATAAATTCATGCATTGAAAATTCAGATTCCCCCCGTTAACATGCTGAAATAAAAAGAAAACTATTTTAATAGTAATTCAAACTGGATGAGAAGCTTTACACCGTCGATAGCCGATCGGAAGTAAATGTTCCCACGTCAAAAGCAAATATTGCATCGTTATCTAAATAGACAAATCTACTTATCCATATCTCTGTAACATCACATCTGAAACCAGAGTTTATTCTTGTGGAATCACAGACCGAGCAATGATGTCTTGTTCGTTCTTGAGTTTTGTCGGTGTGATTTGCGGCGCAGACGAACGCACCTCCTCAACTACCGTCACACCACTCATGCGGTATAATAACGATATAAAACAGCACAAAATGTCCGTGAAATTTTCCGGATTTGAAACAGAAGTACAACTCATTTTGATAAGATTGCAGGTTTTAAAAAGCCGACGAATTTATTGGAGATGACTATTTGCCCGTCACATTGTGTCAGGTTAGGCATTAAAGTATCGAGTTTTCGCACAGTCCCGGAAGTTATTTCGGGTGACTAGGAAGGAGCTAGCCATGTGGGCCCATATAAATGTTGTAGTTCGATTTTATCCTTGGATCAATTTTTCTTTTTCTTTTGTTCTAGTGTATGGTAATGTATGGAAACGAGTACCACATTAAAGTGCACATGAATCGAAAATTAAATACCAATTTTAATTACATAGCTTATATTCCCCATATTTCATTTCAATCGATTCCCTCCTTTTCGTGAAAAGGATTCACTGTTTCTAGGGGTTCCGAAATTCCCGCCGTGGTCTCAAATTTTAGATATTTTGCGCGCGGCAAAAAAGTCCCTGTGACGTCATTCGCGTGTATGTTCAAAAGTGAAACATGGCGGAAAAGGCGAAAATGCGTAAACCTGGAAAGTTTTGCGCAGCTGGCGGCCGCGGTAATGAATCTTGGTAGTTTTTTTAGGAGATCTTCTCGTATGGGGTCTTGGACTCTTTTGTGGATCATCCTTATGGCACTATGCTTCCATTCCTTTTTCCTTTTAGTTGTAGGCGCTGCCATTAAATTGTAATAAATAAAAAATTTGTTGCGAAATTGTGTTCGTCGAAGCTAAGAAAGTATTACTTAGCATCATTTTTATCAATAAAAAGCCTCATTTACATATACTTTCAACACACTAATTTGCATATGCGACTACAAAACTAGTTTCGTCTAAAGACCTTATCGGTTGGTCGCCATGATTGTTTTGTTTTGTTGCAATTTGAATCTGGGCATAGGTTATCTCACAACGCACGAGCTCGCCGCACTATAACGATTGTATAGCTTTGATGCAACAATAGTTCTCCGAGATTTTTATTCCACCGAACTAACAAAAACAGTGACGCACTAGACTGAGTACACGCGAATGACGTCACGACTATTCAATATAACCTAGGACCTTGTCTACAATTTGTGAAAAAGGCCCAACTTCCAAGTTCCTGCTACTTAAAGTAAATTATTTTCCCCTCAAAATATTTCTTAAAACGCCAATTGTCACATTGGAAAAAATAAAAAGTTTCGAAATTTTGATTCATGTGCACTTTAAAATAGGTTTGATTTCCGCCGCTCACTCAAGTCCGGGAAACACACTGTTCAGCTTTTCTCAAAGCGTTTAGTACGGCTTTGGGCTTCATTCCATGATACTGATATTGCATTGCAAACTGTGCTGACGTCGCGAACGTGATTGATTCGTTCCCAGGGTCAACTCTCTTCCTTGTTGCGGCTGGTCACGTGTCCATGAGTACAAATCGAATCCCCACAGAGGGTGGGTCCTCGACTTAGTGGAGACAAAGTTTAACTTTCCTGCCCCTCCCTTCAATCTTCATTTTTTCTGGAATCTGCAAAAATCTAGTAGACACGTGACCAGCCTCAACCAGGGTACTTTCTCGAAGGAGGGAGACTGGACAATGGGAAAGAGGTTGGGATTCATCAAGAGAAAATGAGGCACAGAGAGGGAGACGCCCAGTTTGGCCCTTGGGATATGTTAATTTCAGTTAAGTTATTTTTAGATTTCACAGAAACGGAAGACTGTTTCTCGGGACGTCCGCAAAGTCAGCAGGCGTGCGTGATCATTAGAAATTCAAAACGGCGATCCGCGTGAAATTGCGCTTTGTTGACGAAAGCGAGTTTCAAAAGCAAGGAAAATGGCATATTTTGACCAAAAACCCTGAGTGGGAGATAGATTTCACGATTTCGTGTGCATTTCAAGCAAGCACAGGGAACAGGGGAGCCTTATTTGACTGTATGTCTAGTTAAATTCAACGAACAATGGCAATGCGAATCGAATTAAGTGATTAAACTGCAAACAGGATTTCAGCCGCAGCGTAACACGATCGCATGTTTGTAGTTTGATCACGTACGTTGATTCAAATCAACAAGATCGATTCACGCTGCCATTGTTCGATGAATTTAACTACACAAACGGTTAATTAGGACTCCTCTACTCCCTGTGATTTCACTTCGAGCGATGGAAGCGACAGCGGTTACAGTGAGGAAGACCCGACATTTCCTGGCGGCACAAGAGGAGAGAATAGTCGACAGAGGAACAAAAACGGAAACGAAACTCTAGTTGTAAACAAAGGAAAAACACACGTCCCACAGCGGGTAAAAATACCGATCCGAGCGCTGCATCGACATCGAAAAAAGAAAGGAAAAGCAACAAATCGTGATGGGAAGAAAACTACGAATATGCTCACCAAAAAAGAGCTAGATGACCTCACCATCAAGCTAGAGGAAAAGCATCCCATGCGTTGGAATTTTGTATCAGAGCGCTTGAGCCAACAGTACGTTGCAAAACATATCAAATCACATCGAACGCTTATTCAATGAAAACTTGATATTCGGTACAGCTCTTCAGCCTGCTTGCGTTTCTTGACAACCATGTTTTTCAACGCTTTAACCGCGATTCGAGGAATCTTGTCGTTGCTTTTCTACCAGGGCAAAAAGAAGCGGAGGTGTCATCTTTTGAGGTCATGGTTTTCGCTCGACGACTGATCATCACAAATTTTCGCCTTCTCTCTTTATTTTGCGGTATGGAATTATCTGAAGCATTTTCGGCATTTTCTGGGGAATTTGTACCCGGCACACTTTCATTCCGGTCACTTTCAATATTGATTCCGAGATGTCGACACCTGAAAATTCCACTTTAGAAAGCCATACTGAATGTTTGACAGCGGCCATTACACAAACAATGCCATGTTGGCACGCTCCGATGACTTCTTATGACGCTGTGCTCAATAGTTGCGGACGTCCAGGGAAACCGATTTCCGTTTTGAAGGGCATCTAAAAATAACTTTAGTGAAATTCACATATCCCGGCCAACACCCCTACTCTCCCTCTCTGTCCCTCATTTTCTCTTGGATTCATCTAGCACATAGTTTACGTCTGTCATCTTCGCTTTCTTGCGAATCTTCGTCTGGCACGTAAAGGCTGCTTCGGTTAGCTCTAGCGTCTTTGCATTTACTATCAGTGATTGGTACAGGAAGAGGAATATCAGTGTCAGTTTCATAATCGACCTGCATTGCGAAAAAGTAAAAAGATAATCATATCTTAAATTGCGTTGAAAACTTAGTACTACTAGTACTCTCTATCCTTCTTTAAAAGAAGTGAACAAAAGCTCTTGGTTTTTATATTGGTGTGTCAGTTTGACATTTCTAATTAAATTACTGTTAACCCACCTATGACTTTTTTACTTCGTTTACAAACCCTGCCGAAGACTCTGCTTTACCAAGTTTTTCAGTTAAGCTTTAAATTAACAAAATTTTAATCACGAGCCGCAGACGCTCTTTGGGCCCGTCATGTGTTCCTCTCCCACGAACGTCTGCTCAACTGAACTGCCACTTCCGCTCGCCGGCGGTTAGCCTTTGTTTTGAAGAAACTAAGAACGAGGTGCGTAAGGGAATGGAAATGGACACCCGTGGAGTAATTTCCGCCAAACGGTTCACATGCATCGTCTGGGAAAATAAATCCCGGGGTCAAAGTCCAAATTAATATTTTAAAGCAAGCAGTTTCATTAATGTGGGTATACTCACCAGGTTTACTCGCTCAAGGTATCGACGATTTTCGAAACTTCAGCCGTAATCTCGCAGTCTCATTGCATTTTAAAATGAGAAGATGGGGGAGGGGGTATTGTGTTTAGACCCTCCTTTTTTTCTGTTTACATCTGTCTGAAAGGGCTTTTAAACAGACCGGTAATACCGGTATACTATACTATAACGGCAATCCATAAAAACATGGTGGACTGGTCGTGAAATAAGTAATGGTAATAGGACTGAGTGGAGTCCAATTCGGTCTGTAATCATACGAGTGATAACGAAATCGGACGACCGCGCAGCGGGAGTCCGATTTGTTTATCACGAGTATGATTACAGACCGAATTGGACGACACAAAGTCTTATTACCAATTAATCATAAAAATTACAATTTCCGAGAAAAGAGGAAGAGTCAATTTATAAAGGGAAGGAAATTTTGCATTAAAAGACTGACAAAGGAAGCATAAATTGTTTAATGTCGCTCTGAAATTGACCACGATCAAAATGTATGGTGATTGTAACCAAGGTTGTGATTGGTTGATTTAAACTACAACTTTGAATGTGATTGGTTGATTTGAAATACTACTTTGAATGTGATTGGCTTATTGAACTGTCCGATAACAAACTGTCCAATAACAAACTGTCCGATAACAACTTGGCACGTGAATTAGTAGAAAATAGGAGTTTTTTAAACCAATCACAATCGAGGAAATTGTAATTTTTATGATTGAAGTTGTTATCAGTCGACTGGATTGGACAACAGACTGAAGAGATAAGTTACGAAATTATTTTCAGTTACTTTCCGTCTTTCGGAATTAATTTATCGTGTCATCAGAATGAAGAAAATACTAAAGATTCATTGGAGGCAGTTTCTGTTTGGTAGGACATCAAACAACTGGTTACTTACCTAAGCCTACAGGGAAGAGCTGTTTTGAAAGTTCTAACATCTTCATGGTTGGAATAAATTTATTCCTTTCTTCCAGTGTGGGCACTTTCCTTAGCTCCTTTACAGTGACCGTGAAACAACTTCCGGGGTAGTGCAAAAATTACTCGTCCTTCGCCAAACCTATGCTAACCTGGCATGATGAACCGGACAGATATTCATCGCCAATAAATTCGTGGGGTTTTGAAAACACCCACAACGGGCGCCAAAATCAATTCTACTTCTGTTTCAACTCCGGAAAATTTCAAAGACGTTTTGTGGTCAGTTTATATCCTTGTTCCACTGCGTGAGTGGTGTGACCGAAGTCGAGGAGCTGTGCCTTCGTCTGCACCGCAAATCCCACCGAGAATCCCACTCAAGAACGGACAAGATATCGTTGTTCAGTATTTCTGTGAACTTCCCGACAAGTCTGGTATTAGGTTAAAATTTTACAGAGATATGGATAGGTAGATTTGTTTGCTTGGAGCTTTTCGTGGGAACAGTTACTTCCGATTGGCTATCGACGGCATAAAGCTTCTCATACTTAATAAAATTAATTTAAATTGTTCCACAATGTATTGGTATTAAGTCATTTTCGATTTCTTCAGCAAGCTAACTGGATAACCTAGCACATCGTTAGTAACATATTTCAAAAATCAACGGATGTAAATGTCTGCTTGCTATTGTTGCTAAGTCGCTCGTGCGTGACACAATTAGGAAGCGAGTGAAATTTAATTTCAGCTCGAGGTAAGTTTGGTACTTCTTAATTTGTATACCTTTGTAGACAATATTCAATATCAATA
Source organism: Pachyseris speciosa (assembly GCA_016490735.1). Taxonomy (NCBI): domain Eukaryota; kingdom Metazoa; phylum Cnidaria; class Anthozoa; order Scleractinia; family Pachyseridae; genus Pachyseris; species Pachyseris speciosa. Next base: position 94,750 of record JAEMWC010000233.1, on the reverse strand, counting down.
TATTTTTTAAGACGTTTCAAAGCGTTAAACATATTGAACCCCCTTTTTTATAAAGCTTTGGTACAGGAGTTAAGCTTAATTTATTCTAGTGTGCCTTGTTATGTTGCGTTGTAATTAAAGCCGCTGCATTGTAATTTTATGCAGCTAGATCCTAAAGATTTGAAACCATAGACACAAAAACCAATGACTGAATTGTCTTTGGTTAACATATCAAAGGATTTGTGGCACTACCGGTCAGCTATTTACCTCGCTGAATTTGGATTATTTTAGACCTTTGGGTAAATGAGAAAAGTGTGTCTAGTTAATCGGGGCTCAATTCGCTCACAAATGAGCAGATATTTGAAAACTTGCTATACTTTGACATAAGAAGAATCAATATATTCAATAATAATTAAGAAATTTTCATAGCTGTCGTAGCGAGAAGATGAAAAGTGTAAAATTTCGAGTTCTCGCGAGGTGAAATCCGAGCTTCCGGTAGGATGACCGTTTTTCGTGGCTTTCGCCGCTATATCGAATATTTAAAAAAAAAACTAACCTTTTATCCTTCAATTATTTACCTAGGCCTTCAAACTGACAAAGTATGACCGAAATCGATTTTTTGATCGTGGCCACTATTTCTTTCATTTTTGTTGACAATCACTCTTAAGACCTCACCACTCCAATAATCAGTGAAGTATCGGTCCTGGAATGAAGCCTCTTGCTGTTGCAAAAAGGACAACGTAAAATAATAGCAGCAAAAACAAACTAAAACAATAAAAGAAAGAAAATAATTCTTCATTTGATTTGATACACTCCATTACTGTATTGATTTAGTGGATAAGAAGTTTTAAACACTTCCAATTCCACCATGTCTCATTTCTTCCAGATCGTTGACCAATTACCAGACGCATGAAGACGACAAAGAGAAAAGGCATAAAAAACATGTGGGGCATATCATAACACTATTAAACGTCAGTTTTAGATAAAACAGTAAATGTTTTTGCTGAGAGGATGTCTTTGTTAAACGAGGGAAATAAAAGAGCATTAAATTTAAAATTCATATGTAGTCTGATTGAGTTCATTACTGAGGAAATACGTTTTATCAAGTTTTTGACAGACACATAAATAATTTCTCAGTTGCAGAGAGCCATCATAATCATAGACACCCTTTCATGTGAAAATCGATTTAGTTCGTTTTCATTGATTTTCAATGAAATCTGGATTTGTTCCCAGGCCCTTACTCGCTTAGAAAGTGGTTAATGACTGAATTCGAGGTCGAGTGAAAAGTTTGACAAGACAGGTAGAGACTTCGGTATTGTGGAATAACATGAAATAACGAGATTGTCTTGACCTCCCACACTTGGGAAATTGCAAACCGTACGTACAAAAAGGAAATGAGCTAAAGAGTCTCTTTTTTTATTATTATTTTTTTTATTTTTTTTTTCAACGTCTTGCAATCGTCAAACCGTTGTGATCACACCCGACTTGTATCCGGGGAACGTGGGGTCAGATTCCGGTCACCAAAAAATAGGCAGAGCATAATCTTTCCCCTCTAGTTCAATTGTCATCTAGAAGTTGTCCGTTTCTGGCTTACTTTAAACTTTCTACTAATATTTCATCAAAGTGGACTGTGAATCCATTTGAGATCCTTTTGAGGGCAGTAGGTGCGCTGTTGGCTCAAGAGAATTTAACGTGTCTATAAACTGTATTGTCTGCTCTTATCCGACTGCAAATCACAAGTTAACCCAGCGTTATCTCATTCATTCAAAGAAAAAATACCAGCCTCGGATTCCATTTAATACTGATTCCCATTTACTACTTGAATTAGCTGTGGTGCCAGCATGATTATCCAGCATGGGATTGTAGTGGTGATCACATCCTACTAGTTTCAGGGTGACGTGGGTTCAAATCCCGCTCAGGGGCATAAAAACTTTTCTTTCAATGTCAGTTGCCATCTAGAAGTTGTCCGTCTTTGGTTTACTTTGAACCTTATCCTAATATTTCACCCAAGTGGACAGTAAATCCATTTGAGATCTTTCGGAGGTTAAAAGATGCTCTACTGCTCAATAAAGCGTCTTATAAGAGATCTATTATTAAACTCAAGCTTAAGAAAAGCAATAGCTTGTAATATCGACTCCTTTTTATACGCAAAGGAACCGTTTTACGAGGGAGGGGGCGGGTGGGATTTTGGGAAGCACTCTTTAAAAGTGGCATGACCCTCCCTCAGCTTTCCAATTTTTTTCACATGCCCACCCCCCTCACCCCCCTTAAAGAGGTCATTTTTTCGGATGACCCCCCCCCCCCTTAAAAAAATAAACCGCTCCCAGGAGTTTACCTTTATTTAATATTTTCTGTTATTCCCTAATTTACGTACTTGCTATGAAGACAATATTTACAATTTCTATACTAGAGAGAGCCCAGTGCCCGCGCAGCAAGTTAGTTTGCGATTTGGGGGGGGAGGGGGTGGGATCTCACTTCGAACGCATTAGCGTGAGTAAACTAGGGGGGTTCGGGGGCATGCTGCCCCGGGAAATTTTTAAAAATTAAAGTCTGACCGGAACTGTCGAGTACTGTATTATTACAATATGTACATTAGTAGTGATCCTTCGTTGACTGACATTTTGAAATCGAATAAGTAAGATGACACGTTGGTTATGCAAGACCTTTTTGGAGAGATCGGTTCGAGGGAATGTAATAGCGAATTGTGAGAGAATAAATGCGGAATTATACGAGCAGCGAGTATTGAGTGTACCTTCCAATACGGTACAAAGTCCTCTGAAATGGCTGGAAATGCATTCCCCAGAGTAAATGGCATCACTTTCAGTGATACTTATTATTGTCACTTCATCCGTTTCACTGCTGTCAGCGCTTGCGCTGTTGTCATCAGTTGTGTCAATGTCTTGGCATTTCTCAGTGTTGGCTGGCCAGCTCTGAGAGGTCTCGTCTGCTGCAAGCAATGTCCTACAATTGCCTTTACGTTCTCACTCTTGGTGCTCTTCAAATGCTGCTTCAGCGCGTGGTGACCGTGGTGGTTCCAGTATTTGTTTAGTTTTGGAACACGTAGCTTTTTAACCTTGGTAACATCTTCACATTGCTCAGTCCAAGGATAATTCTCATATGATTTACCTTTTGCCTCCCTACTTTCCTTCCCCTTTTCGTCTTAAATTCCAGCACTTCAAGATGCTGAAGATAATCCCCCACAAACGTTGATTTGAAAATAAACTTATATGCAAATAGAGCAACGCTCGTTGGGTCGGGTAAAACCAGCCTGCCACTTAATCCTTGCTCTTTCTTTGCTTGGATCCTTGGCTGCCAGTCATCCTCACAGAAATATCATGTACAAAATCGACTTTCTTAGAGTACAACAATTTATAAGGGAGAAATATTCAACAAAGAGTCAGTTCTCGACATGGGATCCCACTTCAAACCGACAGAGACATTCCAGTACACGTTCTTCACAACCTGTCACCCAACGGGAGGAAAGAGAAGCTTTGTTAAAAGCGAAGTTCTAAGACTCCTAAGAACAAATTCTTCAAAAAAAATTTTGAAGAAAACACTACCAAATTTAAAACATCTAATGGAGAGAGGCTACATATGCGAGGACTTTTGTTAACAACATACTCTCCGATGTTAAATTTGAAGGAAGACAACAGGCTCTCCTCCAACAAAACAACACAAAGAAACGAATCTTGCCCTTCATAACACAATACCACCCAGCAGTTAAAACCAAAAAAGAAATCCTAACGAAGAAGTGGTGCCAAATACAGCAACAACCATTGCTAAACGGGATTTTCAAGGAGCCGCCACACAGAATTTGGGGCGCTCACTCCAAGGCATACTTGTCAGAGCAAAATTATAACAGGGGTATAAAAGCAGACCATGTACTCCGGAGCCGTTTAAGCCTGCCAACCACACAAGATAAAAACTGTAATGGCTTACTTCCAGAATACCTTAACAATATTATAACAAAGGCGATAAAACTAGATCACGTATTCCAGAGTCGTGTAGGCCTGTCAACCACACAACGAAACCTAAAGAAACTAACAATCTTAGTTTAGAGCTAGTAGTAGCTACAAATATTTTTTGTCATCAAACGTTATTTAAAGCAGAAGGAAAGTTTGTAATAAATTTGTATTATGTCTATTATGTTTATTCTATAGTAATTTTTTTTAAATATTAAAACATTATGCCATTTCAAAGTTGTGCTAAAATATTTCACGTGACCCCCCCCCCCCCCCCCCCTCCTTTCCCTTATTTTTCTGGGATGGACCCCCTCAAAAGCCTTTTTTTTTTTTTTTCGCATGCCCCTCCCAAATCCCGCCAGCTCCCCCCCCCCCCCCCTACATTATAAAAAATGAACGGTCCCAAATGAGAGAGCATGACACATTGAAAACATGATCTGCGCTTGTAATGTTTTCCCGCGCTTTTTTGGCGATATTTTTTTTAATAGTTAAAGACACGGCAGATTGAGGAACTGGTTCTCTTTACTAGAGCGGCAAGCATAGCATCATGTAGTAATGGACTATATACTTGTTACAACATTTCAAAGACTGAAACTTTGAACAGATGTAAGCCTCGCACAGACGAAAAATGTTTGGTAACCAAACATCATTAACAATTTTTTTGTTACCAAAAATTTTACTGTTTGGCCACCTTGTTTGGTCTTGGTTGATCGTATTTACATGGTAACCGTTTGGTCAGGGCTTCAAAGTTAACATCAGCATTTTTGGATACCAAAGAATTTATTTTTGACGATATTTTGGTCACGAAACATTTCTTATTTGGCCATGGTTTAAGACGTCTGTTCACATTTTCAGCCTTTGAAATGTTAACGTGGCTGATTTAACAACATCTTTGTTTCACAGAGATAATGAGTTGGAAATGAGCGACAATCTTTTTCCTCTCTCAAGACATGTCGATTAGTTTAACCACATATACGGCGGTTTATTCCGAGTCAGGTGGTTGTACTGTATACTAAACGTATGTCCGTGGTCAAGACTTGATCGCAGTTAGTTGCACGTGTTTTAGACGGCTAGTATTTATACCAGAAACATACACAACGTAACAGACAATCGAGAGTAGAGAAAGGTTATGGATCTAAACGACTCAATCATAAGTATCAGGATCTTCCTAATTCAATAATTAATATTAGCTGATAGCAAATCCGATTGTCTTGCGATTGGAATGTTAGCCAATACCACAGATCACGTGCCAGAATAGGTAATCACAAGGGGCCGAGTAACATTAACGATTAATGTCACTTGTGATTCCAGTAGACGAGGGCATTGCCAGCAGCTTCTAAAACGACTAGTGATGTTATTCGTTAATTTTACGAGGATTCCAAAACAATTCAGCTACTTCTTTGAGTCCTAAACTAGTATAGATGATTGTTATTTACATCAAGTCGAGAGAACAATATAAGTTTCATTCCTGAGCAAAATTAACAACTATTTAACCAGACGTTAAACTTCAATTTATTTAATGTTTAATTCACCTGTGCTATACGGAGGTGTCTTTCACTTTAAAATACGTACCTATGATTCACTTCAAAATACGCATCCACCTTAGAAAAACCTGAAAAAATACCAAACGGTTTATCAAAAGGAAGAACGTCCTCCACCAAGTTCAAGCTACTCGTTCCTCCCATGGATTCCGGAGAATTGTTCTTTGACCTTCCATGGTAAGCTGCAAGATGCCTCGGTAAAGTGTAAAGCCCTTGATGCGTTGGATCATTTTGTTTTTCAACCACACATTTTCGCTGCACCGGACGCCATGTGGTTCGATCAAATTATTGTCATTATTTTTTTTTTATGAGAAAAAAAATTTTGCTCTTCCTTTTATCACTGAAAAATTCACCTTCCGGAGTATCTTTTAAAGCTAGCCCTTGATCTTTGTGCCTTTTTTAGTGAATGCAACGCGAATTAAGAGACAAACTTCGAACGAGATCGAGTTGTTTTGGTCCAAAAATGAAGAAACCACTGGCGAACTTAATGTGAAAGCGTTGCGTTCAGCAAATCAGCAACGGGTATATTTGACGTCGGGAGGAAGTTATTTTTCCCTCTTCAGGAGCAAAATTAATACAAACTGCCGTCTTCATCGACCAATCAGCATTCAGTATTTTTGCCCTTAATTATTAGGGAAAAAACGACTTTCATGTTGCCTGATATGCTGCATTTTCTGCAGCAGCCGCTGTGAATTTCTGTACACGTAATATTAGACTTAATCAAGTACAGAGTTTCTCACTGGCCAAATTTAGTATTTTTTCCATCATAATTAAGACTTTGGGATTGATCTCTCGTTTAAGTATAGGGAACAGCTGTTTGAACCTATTTATCCGAGGATTTTCTGAATATGTTAAACCAGGCAGCTTTTTCCGGTCAAGGCGTAGTCATCGACGCTTTCCCAGAGGCTGGTTGATGGGAGTGGAAAAGTTTCATCAACTAATTATCTTAGGCTAAATTTAAGGTCATCATGAAAGACAAAGAAATCTAGTACTCTAAAGGAAACAGCTATTTAAACATTCTTTTTGAAAGTGTTTGAATATGTGCGAATATATTACTATTCCGACATATGACCTAATAACGTTAACTTCTCTTACTGGTTTATATTATTTCCATTATCAGGAAGATTCAATTGAAATTTTGCCATGGAGTTTTAGAGAAATCTAATTGTTGATATTTGCATCTTGTTAAGACAAGATAGGCACAGCTATTTAAAAGCGGCTATTTTCTAAAAGTGTTGGAGTATGTTTATATTAATTACTATTCAGGCTTGTGTAACTTTCCTGCTCGTTACAATGTCATTACGAAAGGCTAGTAAGAAATTATAGATATATCATCACGAATTTTGACCAAACTTTTAATACCTGTTGTTAATTGAGCCAAAAGAAAAAACCTCTTGTCAAGTATGACGCCGTTGTGCGGCGTTGTGCGATGGCGTTTTTTTTTTTTTTTTTAAATCTAATAACACGCACCAAATAGCTGATTTGAAATAACATACATTGCATTTGTTTGCTTATTCGGGTATTATTCTAGTTTAGACACAGGGACCATTTCCCTGAGTGCTGAAAGTGCGGTAAGTTACGTATTTTAGCCGAGTCTAAGTGCTTTTAAATTGTTGCACGTATATCCCAGTGTCCCTCACTATAGGCAGAGAGTGTATTCGGTAATAAGACTATGCGAAGGCTACTGCAACCCTAGCGAAAATCGCCACTTTTTATGAAATGTATTTTTACTAATACGAACTGCGCACGCGTGTCTTCATTTCTTGCCATGGGTTTCTTCAGAGAAAGTACTTTTCCCACCAAGTTCAAGCTACTCGTTCCTCCCATGGATGCGCGTGAACTGTTCTGTGACCTTCCATGGTGAGCTGCAAGATGCCTCAGCCCTTGATGCGTTGAATCATTTTGTTTTTCAACCACACGTTCTCGCTGCACCGGACCCCATGCAGTTCAATTCAATTAGTAAGTGGTTTTTTTTTTTGTTTTTTTTTTTTTATGAGAAAAAATATTTTGTTCTTCCTTTTATCACCGAAAGATTCACCTTCCAGATATGTTTTCAAGCTAGCCCTTGATCTTTATGCCTTTTTAGCGAATGCAACACGAATTAAGAGACAAATTTCCAAGGAGATCAAGTTGATTTGGTCCGAAAATAAAGAAACCACTGACGAACTGAATGTGAAAGTGTTGCGTTCAGCCAATCAGCAGCAAGTTATTTTTCCCTCTTCAGAAGCAATATTAATAAAAAAAAATGCCCTCTTTATTGAACAGTCAGCATTCAGTATTTTTGCCCTCAATTATTAGGGAAAAAAGACCTTCATGTTGATATGCTGCGGTAGCCGCTGTTAAAACTGTACACGTAATATTAGATTTAATCAAGTAGAGAGGTCCTCACTGGCCAAATTTAAGATTTTTTTTTACATTATAATTAAGACTCTGGAATTGATCTCTAGTTTAAGTATAGAGAGTAGCTGTTTAAACCTATTTATCCGAGGACTTCCTGAGGCAGCTTTTTCCGGACGTAGGCGCAGGGGCGTAATCATCGACGCTTTCCCAGAGGCTGCGTTTTGTTCCAAATAAATATAGATTGATGGGAGTGGAAAAGTCAGCAACTAATTATCTTAGGCTAAATTTACAATCATCATTAAAGACTACGGCAAAAGTAATCTTCCACGCTAAAGAAAACAGCTATTTAAACACTTTTTTTTTAAAGTGTTGAATATGTGCGAATATATTGCTATTCCGACATATGACCTAATAACTTCTCTTACTGGCTTATATTATTTTGTCCTCTTCTTCTTCATTATATTAATTGGTATTTTGCCATGGAGTTTCAGAGAAATCCGATTGCTGATATTTTCCTCTTGTTAAGACGCGATAAGCACAGCTTTTAAAAGCCATTTTCTAAAAGTGTTGTATAATATATAGATTTAGCAAGCCTAAAAGTAGAGCTCCACGATTATTATATTTTTACTGGTATTGAGCAACTTCGCATGGCTTTCCTTGCGCCAATATTTGATGTGTAGAGCAGTCAACAGGAATTGACCGCGGTTCAAAAACCTCAAAACATTAAAACATTACAAGAAAACAATAGACGACGGATACGTTTCTTCGAAAACAAATTTTACAATCAATTATTATTTTATGACAGGTATTGTTACTAATTCGCGGTTATTCTGTCGACGTTTGCAACTTTTAAAAAGTGAGAGAACCATCCAGGAACTAAATTGGCAAGAGCGACGTTACTATGTAGGAGGATGAAACGACTCTTCAACTGTTCTAAACGAAACAGAAGAGGTTGGTGCCTCTATGTTGTCACAAACCGAGGGTCTCGAACCCGCCCAATGCGAAGGTGAAAATTTATCAAACGTGAATGTGGTCGAAGGTTCGAATTTGCATATTTCTTCCGACTTTGCTGATCAAAGACCTCCCCAGGAACGGACCGCTACTTGCAAGGATCAAAACACCAAAAATCAAATCAAGCCAAATCTGCCTGATTATGATGTGCTTCCCTACGAAACAAAGAACAAAACCTGGGGCAGTATTAGTTGCGCATGTTTCTGTAATACTGTCAACGATGTTTACGATGAAATCGTCCACTACAGGACGAATATATTCAATGTTCCATCGGGTCGCGCAGGGAAGAGTTTCATTGAAGAACTAACCGTCTGGATTAAGCCATTTAATTCAGACTCTGACTTGAACTCGGTCGCTCTTAAAGCATTCATGGTGCTCCCAACTTTGATTTTGCAAAAATCATCCGCTACTTCCAAAAGCAAGGAGCATAGTGAAGCAATAGAGCGTCGATTAGCACTCTGGAAACAAGGGGAAATTGATTTGCTGCTTAAAGAAGTGAGGTTCTTTCAAGGGAAATTTGTGAATTCCAAGAAACCTAGAAAGGTTGAAGACATATCCAAAGCCTTCTCAAAGCTGGTTCCGCAAGGAAAATTGACAGCTGCAATGAAACTCCTAGATAACGAGAGCTCGTCCGGTCTGCTCGACCTATCGCCAGATGTCCTGCAAGGACAAGCACCCACAGGCAGCTGATATCGCAGAGGAGAGTTTGTTACATGGCCCAATTGATTATACTCCGCCAAATGTTTATGACCTCATAGACGAAGAATTGACCTACAACTCGGCAAGTAAAACCAAGGGCTCAGCCGGACCATCTGGAATGGACGCAGAGCTGTATAAGAGAATCCTGTGCTCTACGAATTTCAAGACCGAGGGCAAAATATTGAGAGAAGAGCTAGCCGTGTTCACAAGAAATCTGCTAAGGAAATCGTACCACTCATCCTTACTTGAAGCCTTTACGTCCTGCAGGCTTATCCCGCTTGATAAGAACCCGGGAATCAGACCAATTGGTGTTGGACAGGAACTAAGGAGAATAGTGGGGAAAACGGTCAGCGGTTTCTTAAAGGAGGAAATACAAGAAGCGGCGGGTCCCCTACAAGTTTGCGCTGGTCATAACGCAGGAGCGGAGGCTGCGATCCATGCAATGAGTCAAGTGTTTGTTGAAGAAGGAACAGATGGAATATTGCTAATTGATGCTAGTAACGCTTTTAGCCAAATGAATAGGCCAGAGGCCTTACACAATATCCAGATCATGTGCAAAGAAATGGCGCTCTATGTTATTAACACATATAGAAGCCCATCTAGACTGTTTATTTGTGGGGAGGTGAAATACTTTCTCGAGAAGGCACCACACAAGGAGATCCGCTAGCGATGCCATGGTACGCACTTAATGCATCCATAATGATACAGAATTTGAGGGATCATTGCCCATTGGTTAAACAGGTGTGGCTTGCAGACGAATAAGGTGGAGGAGGGAGTATAGTGCAGTTATACAACTGGTACAGGCAATTGAGTAAGGAAGGACAAAAGTTTGGTTACCTTGTGAATGGGACAAAGAACTGACTTATTGTGAAGTCTAGGGAACTCGAGGAGGAAGCAAAGAGGGTGTTTGGAGAGGAAGTCAACATAACGACTGAAGGTCAGTGCCATTTGGGAGCAGTTATTGCGTCGCAAGAATACAAAGATCAATATTGTGAGGAGAAGGTTCGTGCAGGGAAAGAGGAAATCGAACGTCTCTCTGAAATAGCGAAGAGCCAGCCCCATGCGGCGTATATTGCTTTCACAGAAGGCTACAAGTCGAAGTTCACCTACTTCATGCGCACGATTGAATCGTTTGAAGTTTATGTCGATCCAATCCAGGAAGTGATTGAAGATTTACTACTCCCAACTTTGTTCGGTCAATCAGAGCCTCTCCTTAACGAGGTGCGCAGACTTGCTACCTTAGCAACGGGTCAAGGGGGTCTAGGCATTCCTGATCTGAAATCCGAGGCACCGCAGCAGTTTGCTGCCTCGAGATTAATAACCACCGCGCAAGTACATTCTATTACATCACAGAGTTCCATCATGGTGCCAGGAGAAACATCTACGGAGGAGCTAAAGAGGCATCAACAATCACTTAAGAGAGCAAGTGCCAAAGAGAAAATGGATAGCATTGATTCAAGCCTCTCCCCAGGCCTGCTGCGTCTGGTTAATCAATCGAGGGACAAGGGCGCAAGTTCTTGGCTGAATGCGATGCCTCTCGCAGACAAAGGTGTAGCCCTCAACAAGCAAGAGTTCAGAGACTCGCTACGCTTGCGTTATGACTTGCCCTTAGTCGATTTACCAAGTCATTGTATATGTGGGCAGAAATTCACCGTTAGTCACGCCCTCTCTTGTAAAAAGGGGGGGGGGTTGTAGCGCAGAGACATGACGGTGTACGGAGCTTGTTAACGACATTCATCGACAAGATCTGCAATAATGTCGAAATCGAACCACGCCTTCAACCCCTGGACAACGAGCGATTTCATTTGAGGAGCGCTGTTACAAGTTCTGAGGCAAGGTTGGACATCAAAGCGGGAGGCTTCTGGGCAAGAGGAGTTACCGCATTTTTTGATGTTAGAGTTACGCACGTCAACTCCAAGTGTTACCAGAGCAAGCCAACATCAGAAGTGTTCAAAGACTAAGAAGAAGAGAAGAAGCGCAAGTACCAGCAGCGGGTGTTAGATGTAGAAATGGGTTCGTTTACGCCTTTAGTGTTTGGAACCAGTGGCGGAATGGGAAACGAGTGTCACCGGTTCTTAAAGCATCTCGTAGACAAGATAGCTCAGAAAGACACCGAGCCTTATCACCGGTTGTAATCACTTGGCTCAGGACACAGATCTCGTTTGAACTCTTAAGATCGGTACATGTATGCGTCAGAGGTTCGCGAACGCCGTTTCGTAGCAAGATAGAGCAATCATTGGACTGTAAAATAAATGTCGCTAGTGCGGATATCTGAAATACGTGTCTATATGCTTTTATACTTAGGGCTTTTTATGGACACTGGTTTAGCCGTCATTAGTATAATTCGATTGTATGATCTTAATATCTCTGCATAATGGAATTCTTAATTTTATAGAATTTTGAACTTTTATTATTAATTATATTTATTTCCTCGTCTTTTATGTAAGGTTTAGTTACTTCTAATTTTTTTTATAGTGTTTTTGATGAATTAATTAGATCTTATGTAACAGCAGGTTGATTGTAAATAGGATTTTAATTGAGGTTTTGTAATAAAGATTCTCTTATTATTATTATTATTATTATTATTATTATTATCATTATTATTATAATTATTATTATTATTATTATTATTATTATTATTATTATTAGAATAGAATAGAATAGAATAGAATAGAATAGTTTATTTAATGTCGAAGAACGTGGGAAGTGTTTGCACAATCTTCCGAGCCAGAGGCTCATGTTAAAAACGCTCGACAAACTAAAATTACAAAACAAGGTAAATTGTGAATCATGCATACAAATATAAAAACTAACTATTAAGTACATCAAGAGAATGTAAAAATGTAAAATTAGAAGATTATATACAGTTCATACACTGGCACCCTGTGAATTTAACACATTTCAGGCGAGCACGAAATTGTGCTAAAGTGGTCGAGGATTTGGCGACATCTGGTAAACGATTCCATATGTGTGCAATCATGTACAAATAGGATTTGTGCATAACAAGGCTGTTATATGGAGGCTGCACAACATTTGGGCCATCTGGTTTAAAACACTTGAAAAAAAGAATAAGCGATTGTAGTATTCGTCTTTGCTCAAGCGTATCCATAACTGATATTGCTAGGCAAAAGTTATAGGTAGCCGAATTACCAAGATTCAGTAATGTCTTGATCGCATAATGATTGGTACGTTCCGTGTTATTTTTCAAGGCTTTAGATATGCCCAGAAGTAGTGGACAACAGTATTCTAAATGCGGCAATACGTAAGCTTTATAAAGAGAAATCATTACGTCTGAAGGAACTAAGCGCTTAATTCTCCGTAGTGCGGCTATCTTAGCATACGCCTTCTTCAGCATGATTGCAACGTGGGCCTTGAAGGACAAATCCCGATCCAGTGTAACGCCAAGAATCTTGAGGGTTCGTTCAATTTCAATGGACTTGTCCCCAATAAAAAGATTGTATGGGTACTGAGATTTCCCCAGTGACATTGCCTGAGTTTTAGTAGTGTTTACTTGCAGGTAATTCACAGTGAACCAGCGGGTTAATCTCTCTATGTCTTGATTCAGTCTTATTATCTCTTTTATCACAGTCTTTGCTGGTGTTCTTTTTTCTACCATACCCTTCTTCACTGTACCAAGCGCACCAACAACCACAGGGATCACTACAGTTTTCATATGCCACATTCTCTGTATTTCTAGTTCTAGGTCTTTGTACTTGCTTTTTTTTCAGTTTCCTTCAGTGCGACGTTTCTATCTGATGGAACAGTCATATCAATCAGTTTGCAGGTGGAATTCACTGAATCTTTAACGATGATGTCTGGTCTGTTCGCTGTTATAGTTCTATCAGTATTGACTGGCATGTCCCACATGATGGTGATGTTGTTATCTTTATTGTGCATCACGGTCTCTGGCTCGTGTTCGTACCATTTGTCTTTAATCTCTATATCATGTACTTTACAGATGCTGCAATGGAGATATGCTGCAGCATTATTGTGCCTGCAGATGTACTCTGTTTTGGCTAATACCTCACATCCAGATACAATATGGTCCACTGTCTCTTCATGTTGCAAACACATTCTGCATTTGCTCTCCACTTGCTGGCCACATATTACTTTCTGGTAGTTTCTGGTGTTTATTGCCTGGTCTTGAGCTGCTACAAGTAGTCCCTCTGTTTCTCCTTTCAAATTACTTATTATTATCATCATCATCATCATTATTATTATTTTTGTTTTGTACTGGTATTGAGCAACACCGCATGGCTTTCCATGCGCCAATATTTTATGTTTAGAGCAGTCAACAGGAATCGACTGCGGTTCAGAAACCTCAAAACATTACAAGGAAACAATACAGTCGACGCGTGTGTTTGTTCGAAAACAAGTTTAGCAATCAAAGAACGATCAAATATTTTCATTCAACATCTTTGGACAAGCATTAGTGCAATAGTGCATTAAATGGCTTTCCATGTTTGATCTAGATAAAACATGTTCACTTGCATCCAAAATTTCGCATTACGAACAAGTGTTTGATCGTTTAGCCACTCCAACAAACAAATCGTGCACAAACGGTAGAAAAATGCATTACTTTTACGTACTTATTCCGAAAGAAAGAAATAAAATTCCATTCAATTTGATCCCAAACACTGAACAGAATGCGGTCTCGGGACACGCAGAGTATGCGACTTCCTTTGGAAAAGCTTTGGTGAGAAAATTAGTCGGTCCCCCAAACGAACGTTTGGTTCAGACACTGGGTCCAGAAAGTTGCGCTTGCTGATCTCAGATCACCTCCATCAAGATTATCCCGTTAATTTTCAGAACAATGCGAAAAACTACAATCTGTCCTCTAAAGAGGGATTTCTTCGCTATTAACTGACTGATTTCAACTGTTTAAGTTCTGGAGTGATCCGTAGAACTTGCTCTTTTGATTTACCGTTTTAAAAAGCTGTTTTCCTTCTGAGAACGGCCCACTGCTATCTTGAACTGACTCACTTTACTGTGACAAACACGGCAGCCATTTTGAAACCAAAGCTAAGCATGTGCTAAAATGGCCAGCTTACCCAGGGAGTTTACACCAAAATGTACCCCCTTTTCAACAGACAGCTATAAGTCGTTCATTGCTCTTGCGCGCATTCACGACTTAAAAGTGGGGTGACTTCGGCTAACTTCCAGTCTAAAGTTGGGGACAACAAAATTCACTTCGATGGAGACCAGAAGTGTGCTTGATATTGCATCTCGATCTCAGTGCATTCAAATCATTAACCCAATTTTTGCTCCTTATTCATTTAGGAGTTTGATGCAAACACTGACCGGGGCACTGTCGTTACTCATGATCTCAACCCACCAATCACCGCCCATTACATCCGTATCCTACCGACAGCTTGGAATCACCACATATCGATGAGAGTGGAGCTGTATGGCTGTTGATAAAGTACCAGAAGTGTGCTCTTTCGAAATCTTTCTCCTTATTCTAACAACTGCGCCAAATCCCTGCTAGCACTTCATCGCACTCTATTTTCTCAGGTTAGTGTTGTAAAACGCATACTAAAGTAGTAAAACGCATGCTAAAGTATCATCGTTATCTTTTCTTGAGATGGTGAGCTGGCATAAAATTCTGAAGCAAGCCGTTTTTCCAGCGTTACACAAACTAAACTGTTAGAAAACTGCTTAGACAATATTGTAGTAATGTTGACATCAAGCTAGTTTTTTCCACTTTCAAGGTTAGACAGTTGTTCAGCGTGAAAAATTTCGTGAACAGGGTCTCCGTTCGCATGTTGTTTATAAATTTGTTTGTGCTGGCTGTAATGCTAGTTACATTGGCGAAACCGCTCGCCACATTTCTACTCGAGTTTGTGAGCACCTTGTATTTAGTGTCACCTTGTATTTAGTGTCATCTCAGGCTTCTCGAGACTCCTGTTCTGTGGAATGTTTCACTGTTTCAGACTCTGCAGCTGTGATGATTTGTTTTTGTTTTTTAGCTTTTTGTTTCAGTTTTTCGGTTTTAGTATTTCGTATGGTCCTAGTGTTAATTATCTAGTGTTTGTTCAACATTGTAGTGTAGTTCGTAATTAGAGCTGTATTGTAACTTAGCCCCTAATTTAAAAAAGCTTGTAAGTTTATTGTTCTTTTAGTGTTAATTTAGTATAGTGCTGCAAATGTAGGAATGTAAGGTACCGTGTTTTTCAATAACTATTCATGTAAAGTGTTAATTGTTAAACATTTATTATTCATATATAAATGTAATTAAGTTTCGTAGTGTGCCGAGTAGTTTTGGACACTGTGTAATCAGAACGTAAGATTAAGATTATTGTCCTTAAATTGCACATGAATCGAAAATTAACTACCAACTTTTTTACGTTTTTAGATAGGTTATAATCCTCAGATTTCATATTCAGTCGTTTCCCTCCTTATCGTGACAAGGATTCACCATTTGTAGCGATTCCAAAATTCCCGCCGTGGCCTGAAATTTGAGACATTTCGCGCGCGGCCAAAAAGTCTCTGTGACGTCATTCGTGTGTAATGCTCAAACGTGAAACATGGCTGAGAAGAAGAAAAAGCTTAAACCCGGAAAGTTTTGCACAGTTGGCAGCTACGGTAGTGAATCTCGGTAGTTCTCAGACACTTTTATTCCACGGAACTCACAAAAACAGAGTGACGCACTTGATTGAGTATACACGAATGACGTCACGCGTATTTACCAGACCCCAGATTCTTGTCTAGAATTTTAGTGAGAAAGGCCTAACTTTCGCCCCATTTTAAAATAAGTTCCTGCTATTTTTAGTAAAATATTTTCCCCTTAAAATGTTTCTTATAACACCAATTTTCATACTGGAGAAAAAAACTGGCTTTGAAATTTCGATTCATGTGCACTTTAAGTGTTGATGTTTGTAGGTTTAGTGTTAATTGTGCAACTAATTAATATAAACTTATAAATGTAAGCCGCAAAACGTGGTTGGTGGTTGAAGTGGTGAACAGTTGGTCGACGGAAAGGAAGATGACTTAGAGAGAAGAATTGAGAAGAGGAGTTGAACGGCCTAAGGGCACAAAACACGTTTTCCTTGCTAAAAGTCATTAGCAGACACCGACCAAGGTTCAAGGACAAAACCCATTTGTCAAAGGTGGTGTTCGTGGGCCCGAGGACAGAAAGAAGAAGAAGAAGAAGAAGGTTTACTGAGAGAAACGGCGAGTCACGTTGACTGTAGACCTAGCTGCAAAAGGGAAGAAACAGCAAGGAGGTAAAAGCGACATTGGCTTCTGAAAAGGTAACAGGGAAGGAATCTTTTGGGAGAACGGGAGTAAGGCTGGTGGAGCACGTGTGGGGAGAGTGTTTCGGTTTGTTGGACAAGACATTCACAGGAAGTTAAAGAAACTGAGAGTAACCGAATTGTTGGCTGTAAATATTAGTGTAAAGTAATTAGCAAAAAACAAAAAGTATTATCGTTTAGGTTAAGTTAAGGATTAGGTAATTATTTAAGTAAGGTTAGTTTTATACACCCACGCCTGTTTTAAATCAACAGTTACAACATGTTGGTTTAACCCTTTCTATTTTGTAAGTTTTGTTGTCTAATACCTCATGTTTTATACTTGTTTTCATTACTATTCAAATAATAGTTAATCCTTGTTTGTTGTCTAATACCTCATGTTTTATACTTGTTTTCATTACTATTCAAATAATAGTTAATCCTTGTAATATGAAACTCTGTATACAGTTAAAATTAAAATTGTAACGAACATTTGCAACTGAAGATGGCATAAGTATGTCGAAACATGTCTTGTGTTAAACTTAAAAGTGCTGTTTTATTTTTTCAAACCATTGTTCATCTGCTACTTTCACGATCCTTCAGAATTCATTTTAGATAAGTACTTTTTTAGAATACACTGCTGCTTTTTGGTTTCCTTTGCCAGAAATTTGTCTCAGCTATATTTATTCAACAAGGGGGTGGGGGGGGGGGGGGGAGGGGGGGGGGAGGAGCGTGGGGGACGGACGAGAGGAGAGGAGGTGGATCAGACTGAGAGGACCCGTGCTGGCTTCGAACACTCGTAACTTATTTCAAATCTTAAACACGCCGTTTTCTTCTTACAATAGTTTTGGTACAAAACTCAAACAACTGCAGTGAAACTTAATCATTTAATACAGGGCAGCAAACAGTATTATGTGTTTGAGTGTATATTTGTTTGAAAACAAACCAACTGGGCCGCATGAAGTGAATTTTGCAAGAAGGAGTAGAAGGGACTAATTTCAAAACTTCATATCCCAGACGGGGAGGGGGGCTTATTACAAAAACCGACTTCCAAGGGGGAGGGGCTTAATAAAGAGGGGGTTTAACAGAGACGGGGGGCTTATTAGGGCCTTAACGGTATAACACAATAGTCCCTTTGTTATTTCATGTCGAAAGTTTCAATGTTTGGGATACAAGTTCAAAGTTGAAGAGTGAAATATGATGTTGAGGTTTGCCAAGTTAATGGTTAAACTGTCAAGTTGAATGTTGTGATCAACTTTGATTTTTGGCGGGTTGGAACTCCATACTGAAGGACTTGCGAAACTTAGCGAAAGGTTCATGTTCATCGGAAAAATTGTCGGCATGACAAATTCGCTGCATTAGTGGGAGTGGCGAGGTACAAATTTGCTCTAGTAAGATCAATTTCCACCGGTGTACCCTAAGGACGAATTGAACGAATTGACGAAACCAGAACGACAACTTGGGACGTTATCTAGTCCACAATTTTACTCGACCGTATCACTGGCTTTCCTTCTCCCTTTAACGAGCCTCCGAATCTTTTCTCAGTTATAGTACTAAAGCATGCAATGCCGTTGTCATACTTGTTGTGAACTGCAGTGTTTAATTTTTTTATAGCAACCGTTATCCCCACCAGCCGCCCCAGCGCAACTTTTTCCGCCTAAAGAACTCTACTAGCATACCCTCCCCCGGGGAGAATTTGTCTTGTCGATTATTTAAACTTGCTACTCGCATGCTAATCCGAAATTAAGAAAGTTCCGCGTGTATTTTGAACCTGTTGGCGCTATTGTTCAAAAATGACCATACTAAGTCATTTTTTGGTGTAAGAACGACGCCTGTTATCAAAGTTGATCCGCTTTTCTTGATACGAATTAATGCATGGGTTCTTGAACAGGTCATCGGAAGGGAATGCTAACATTAACCATAAAAGTGGAGGTGCATTAAAGGTACACAGAAAATGACAGAACTGTTAAAAACTTCGGAATTCCACTCCAAATAATTACACATTTTCAGGATACATAAATGATTAAATTATCCCGTCATGTTTGCACTGAAGAAGAAAAAAATAGCAGTCCTTGCTCACATTCACATTTGGAATAAAATGAGGGAAAAAAACGTAATGAGAACAACCACTACAGTCAACTCCCGTTATTGGGAACACCGTCTTGGGGAGTACAGGTACTATTTAGTGTCCATAATAGCGAGGTATGAAAAAAAAAATCTCAATAAAATTAAACATATTTGTAGCCTAGCTGTTTCATACATGTATATAATACTAACTGCAGCGCTAATTTCAGATAAGTTTCCCCACTTAAATGGCACCAGGACTCTATTTTCGAACAGATCAATTATGCGGCTGCAATTACGGAAGCTACTGGACGAATTGTTGGCCATATATTGGCCAGCTTCAAACCCTCACAAAGATGAGATCCCCTTCCTTTATTTTCTTAAAATGCCAATTTCTATCACTAGCCACAACTACTCCGACAGCCTGTAGCAGGGTAGCCATACACCACAGGTCTTATCGATAACTGTCAAGTACAAAAAAATTACTGGTCAGAAACTTTTAGGAGAAAATCTTGGAAAGTGGATAAACTGGGAAACTGGCTTCACGTAAAAGCTCTATTAAAGCCACCGGCGGGGGGGGGGAGTTATTTGAAATCTGAAACACGCCATTTCCGTTTTAAAACAGGTTTTGAACAAAACTCAAACAATTGCAGTGAAATTGTATCATTTAATAAAGAGAAGCAAACAGTATTATGTGTTTGAGTGTATATAATATTTGATTTAAACATTAACCAACTGTACAGCATGAAGTGGATTTTGCAACAAGGAATAGGAGGGACTAATTACAAAATTTCATGTCCCCAAAGGAAGGAGGGGCTTATTACAAAAACCGACTTCCAAACGGGGGGCTTATTAAAGAGGGGGGGGGGGTAATAGAGACGGGGGGCTTAATAGAGCTTTTACGGTAGGACTGGAAATTCCAGATATTTTCGAGATTTATGGTGAAACTAAACATTTGGAAAGACGGAATTAACTTTCCAAGGGCAGCGAAGGCGGCGAAGATTCCTTTACGAGGAAAAACGGAAGAGTTTGCAACTGATGGGCAAAAGAAGAAGCATTAATCAAGCCAAAAAGATAAAGCGATAATAGGAAACGAAAGAACTGTAACCGCTGCCAACTAATGATTGGTTCAATGCTATATAAGCTGTAGCCCTGCATTTCAGTAGCTATACACTTGTTTATTGAACAATGACTGAATTCACACTGGTTAAACCTTGTTTGATTATCTTTTTTTTCCCAGATAAAAGCACTGTATAAACTGAGACCAAATATCGCATTTATCTACACCACGGACGATTACTCATTTTAACTCTTTAAACTAGAACAATAAGTAAGGTGATTCCCTAGTAAAAGAACCCGCCATAGATTTCCGATGAAACTTGGTATACTGTTGTTACAGGACAAGGAGATATTAAAAACGTAATAAAAAGAGGGGGTCACCGTGCTTGTTTTCACGCCCCACAATGCTGACAAATACGGTTATTTAGGTGACTTTTGGTAGTCTCCGTGCGCAACAAATAAGCTCGATTATTTTTCAATGCAGCGTGTTATATCACACAGAGTTCGACTTTCTTTGATTGTTTATTCACCTGTCCCAGAAAAAATGTCTTCAAATACCCTGCATTTTTTATCCTTTAAAGGAAACATAATTTGGACACGCGCTGTTGGGTCCGTTATGTTTCCCTCTGTAGAATTTATTTCATTTGCCAAAAAAGTAGCCATAGATTTCTGCTAATCTTTTTCTCAGTTATTGAGGATACTGCTCTCATTGGAATTATGAAATAAAAAATGGGGGTCACCATGCTCGTTTCTTTGCAACACGACCGCAAAGGGCAATTTCGGCTGACAAACAAAAAATGTCAAGGCAAATATGCCGTGTTTCTAATGCGCGCGCTCGTGCACGCGCTAAATGACGCCATAAATTATGCGCAGTAAGGATGCGCCATGCAATTGTAGGGAATCACCTACATTACGACCTAAATACCTGCTAGAATATCTCGGTGGGATGCAGTAATAATAATTACATTAATTATTATCCCTTAGTGCTTCTTAACGTATCTATAAAGCTGGTAGACATAGACTTGGGCTGAAAAGGTGCATAGCCCAGAGCACTTATTGGGACAAGCTATAACTGATAAATAACAAATCACAAGTACATGTAAATGTACTTCCGTAATACAGTGTAAACTGTAGATGCTATGAGCCCAGAATTCACATCAAAATAACAAAGAGTGTTGCGCAGTGCTCACAACAAAATCACAATGAGTATTATTGCTGTAGCGATTATAGCGAACGGAAGCCATGTCTTCAGAAACGCACCCAAACTGCAAGAAGGAGAACAAGAAGAAAAAGCGGTTCAAAAAGACATAAAAACTATTGTGGCATCTTCACATCTTAGATGAATACCAAGAGAAGTATAAATGTTTCTTCGGTGACTTGTAAGCTATTACACTTTACACGCACAGGGGTGAGAAGGCTTCACTGCTGTGCACTCTCTTTGAACCTCTACCTAGGACGGCTACCCTGAACTGGGGACACACACTGTGAGGATCAATGTCTTACTTTGTATGGTAGTCAGTTAATAATGACTTTGTTGGGAAACACTTGATAAGCTGTAATACAACCAGTCACCTACATGTTAATATGTACTGCAAAAAATTGCTTTATTTTGGGTTTCTCAGTGACAAGGGTAGAGGCAAACAAAGACAAAAAAGCAATTAAACATTTTTTAAAGGGGCACTGTCACGTAATTTCCATAAACCCAAAGACGTATTTGCAACCATAGAACCTTTCAAATAATTCGCAGTTTTCTTGCATAGTACTTGTTAAATGCATTAAATAAATATTAATAGATAAAGCTATTTGCAGTTGTCTTTATATGGGCATGTATGACGAGGAAAAATGGATTGCAACCTGAAGAAGTTACATGTAGGCTAACTTTTTCTACTTTCGTCAATGTGTCTTACAAAAGTCACCATAAAGTCATATTCGATTCTTTTCCTTCTGAGAAAATAATCCTTTGAAATCTACCTCTTTATGTTAAAAGGGCTTTTGAATTATAGAAAAAGTACTTCCTCCCTTTAGACAGACATTCAGGCTTTTCCAGGCTGTTGAAAGGTGGGTGGGTGCCGAAATGGAATGTTTTGTACAACAGTCGAGTCATGTAGGATACACAGTAAATTGCTTCAGGTACTCTTAGACATTCAGTATTCCAAAGCACATTTTTGGACCATGACTTTGTGCTCTAGACAGGTTGCCCAGAAGAAACACTGGCATTTTTTTTAATAAAGTAAACGTTCGAAGCAATTTAGATGGTGAGTCGAATACCTGGTAAATTTGCCATGAATCAACATGTAGAAGCACAGCTTGACCATGTTCCAGGAAGACGACCTGTTATACTGCATCAGGTTCAGAGCCATGGCGACATGGGAGTGGCAGTTGTCGCAGCAGAGGTTGTGCTAAATGAAGGTGAACACAACAAAGTCACTAAATAAATGCTGTTACTGGTGTTGTTGTAACTTATTGATTATTGTCTATTTTTAACTCGGAAACTGGCAAATTGCCAATTTCAGAGTTATGTGTGAGGTTGATTTCACTGCTGTGCTTCCTGTTTAATATTATGCAAATATTCCACATACCATGTGTAAACTTATACAACCAAAATTATGATCATGATTCAAATGGCTAAATGATATTAATAAAAAAAAAAGATTCATCAAGATACTACAATTAAAGACTAAAAGATTTACCAAAGAGGAATTTTTGATAATTTTGTCTGAGATATGTACGTATGTACATGTAAGCTGCCCATCACGTTTAATTATTAAATTATTTCTTTCTAGTTGTAGAAACCATTATCTCACCATTCTGTGTTTGTATTCCTCTGAAGCTGATGAAATGGCCACATCCCAGCTGTTTTGTAAGCTTGAGGCTTTTGCTGGATTTAAGCGCCAGAATCTTTAAATTAAAAAGTTAAGATAGCTGGTTGTTAATCGTTAATTAATGGTTGTTGTTAACCAATTTGCAACTTAGACTAAACAAGAGGCTACAATTAGCCTAAACTCGTGCCTGCAAAACTACATTGTATATCCTTAAGATGTCGGGAAGCAGGAGAAAAAGAGAAGTCTTTCTGTCATCCTTTACACTGTACATCAGACGCATTGCACTTATATTTGTTTGCACTTTGTCAAGTTGAACATATATCCCTTAAAACTTATGAATTGCTTTACAGGTCAACCATTGATAACAATAGTAATATAAATTGTAAAAAACAAAACAGACAAAGCAATTAAAAAGGAAACGAAAAACAAAAAACCTCACGAAAGTGGCCTCTATACACATTAGCAATTCGAACCTTGGCTTGTCTGCATTGAAGCCGTGACCAATTGACTGCTATGCTACATTTACTTGGCATAGCTAATGAGGAGAATATAGTTAATTTATTGCAAAATATCTAATCCGGCATTGTTTACATCATTCTGCTGAGTGTTTGAGAAGGAAAATGCTTATGGAATGATTTAGGATTTGAGACATGGACAGACAAATGGCCAAAATTACTCATCAAAGCATCTCTTGCAGAAATATATGAAAAAGAATCGAAGGTTTTTTTGGACACGTGCACTTGGAAAATCGCAACACGGAGACTAAAACAAAACAAAACAAAAAAAGAGAAGAAGAAGAAGAAGAAGAAAAAAAGAACAAAGCGAAATCCTAGACTCGTTGCCTTTTGAGCTAGAGTAATAGTATTCCATAGGAACTCACAACCATCATCTGATAACAAGTCTATCTACAGGCCATATGCTATGAAGTCTGTAGACCAGGATTTGAAACCATGGCACATTTGTGAGAGGCAGGTAGATCAGTCTGAGCATCCTACCATGCTAACTGAAGACAGCTTTGCCATTTTGTTTTCACTTGAAAGTAGAAAAGTTTATCTGTTTATAGGGACAGGGCTGTGTTATGAGTCATGATCATCAGGTACTAGTGCCTGTGTATGGTACAGTACATGTACTAGCCTTTGCCTGATATTAAGAAATTTAAAAGAGTAACCCTAAAATTCTGAGAGTTGTCGACCTATTTTAAATTCTATACTCTCTTATTTTTACAATCAATTGAATAATTTACCATCGATGGAATCCTTTATCATGCACAGCACAAAAAAATCAACCAGACATTCTTAACAACAAAAAGACTCCATTCCCGCAAGTGTAGTTGCAAGTAGTGCAGAAAATGAGCCTCAAGAGATGCTGGTAGAAGCTGAGAACTCCTAGCACTTGCAGCTGTAAGTGCTTAGTATCAAAAACACTGGAATTAAGTAAACAGTATGGTTAAAGCTGGGAACAGGCTTACTTGGTAGGTTTTCCAAAGGCCATATCATCTTCCTTTAATAAAAAAGAAAGTCCATACATGAATTGTCCAGCCATCTCAAAAAGTTAAACAAAACAGAGCTGAGATTGTGCACAAAACGTGTGCACCAGAACAGTTCAGTTGGTTCATGTAGAGCAATGGACTGCCAGTGGCACCTTCACAACCTAACACCCATTTTCACCTCATAGAAGAATTGTAAATTGCCATGAAACTATGGTATGTTCAGTATATACTGTAAATGTACATTACATGTACCATTCAAAGTTTTGAAGAACTCAATAACTGTTGGCCCCCTGAAATTTATCACATATTATACATGTATGCTTAATTCCTTCAAAGGTACACTGTATCTACAAAAAGAATGTTGCGTGTATCACATGCATTGATTGGATCTTTTTTGACCAATGCAACTTTTGTTTGTCCGCCTTCACAAATAATACACAACATGTATCCAAAATGATGAATTATTTGGTAAGCTTAAAACAAGAGGCAGGAGTTGCACAATAATTTATTTTGAATTAAAATTATGCATATTTGATCATTAAGACTTTGATGTTATATGTTACAGGTTAAATATTAAATAAATAGGATTAGGAGACATTAAGGAATCAGTTTCAATTTGACCTATGTTGAATCAAAAATAACCTGAGATCAAATTTAACCTGTAACATATATTTTAAATAACAACCATAATTATGATCTGGCAGCTTAATACATATATACATCAAGGACCTTACCGAAACAAAAAAGGGACCTGCAAAGTCCCTGATCACTCCCGAGGACATACCAATGCCCATGTGGCCAATGAAAGGAAAGAGCCATCTAACAAAAGAAAAGCAAGACTCAGATACACACTGTACTGTATGAAGAAAACATGCAATTTAAAGGGGCAGTACCACAGATTGTTAGTAAAAATCTGCAAAGCAAAGGAGACCTACCATTGTACTTACCAATGGCAAATGCAAAAATTGCCAAATTTTCTTCTTTTAGCTCACGGAAACCATTCTTAAACGTGTTTGGTTTCGCTTGGCAAAGATGACAATGGATGCCAACTTGAAAATGTCGGGCCGACGTTTTCAAGTTCTCCCCTTGCATTTTAGATGAAATTTGAAATAACTTGGTGTGGCTCATTCTTTTCTTGTAAAATTTACTTGATTTTATCTCACTGGTTATCCAAAAGTATTTTTTTTGATGAGTCACTGAGAACTGACTTAGTAAACTTTTGGTGAAAATTATAATCAGGGATAATTTCTATGATACTCCCCCTTTTAGCTTACTTGATTTATAACCATGTCAGAATTTTGACTTAAGTGCCTATGTGGCATATTATTGACAGTAACTTACTAGATTTAAACCATGTCAGAAGTTTCACTTGATTTAAACCAGGTCAGAACTTTTACTAAAAAATGCCTAAGTGGCATAGCTTAAAACAAACAAAACACTGCTTTAATCACACAACTTAACCATAAAAGTCCAAGCAGAAGCCCCTGACTCAGCCTGCGAGTATGAAGTGCATTTGACATGGTTGCAAGTGACAGCAGGAGCCAGCAAGCAAAGCAAATACCAGTAGCTAGGTAATAACTCATGGCTTTGTTGTTCACCAAGCTGGGTCAAACAAGGCCGCCTGCTTGCACACTTCACCCCACCCACCTTGAATATCCCACAACCTATCTCCCAAGTTCCAGTCTAACAAAAATGTTAGGCATCCATGAGCCATCAGGTTCAATGTTACCAGTGTTGTGCATTGTTGGCTGTATTACATGTATGAAACCCACAAGAAATACATTGTAATTTCTTTTTTTAATGCAAAATTGTTCCTCTAAACATAAGTGAGGTCTTCCAAGTGATGTTCTGGTATGTTTTGTTGCTTGTTTACAGCCCTGACTCTCACTTGTTTCACTAGCGGCAAATGTCACTGTCGCAAAGAAAACAGAGAGGAATGGAAAGTGAATTGTCATACTTTTTCTCCCAATTTCCGTCAGTTGTCATTGTTTTGGGAGTAGATTGTCACCTGCATTTTGGAGCCATGTCGCTTGTCACTTCTAGCCCTTGCATGGCCTCATAAGTGACCTAAGCTTCATGGTCTTAAAATCCAAAAATCCCCAGCTCATTGGAGGTCCAGTTTAGGGGGGGTGGGGTGCACAACGTCGTTAACAGTTTGCAGACTCAGCCATAATAGGGTCATTTATACGGGAGAAAATAAGACGCGTCTTATGTAAGACGCGACTTAAATAAGACGCAAACTGATCGTATAAATGGTACAAAATAAGCGTTCGCGTCTTATTTAAGTCGCGTCTTACATAAGACGCGTCTTATCTTAGAACTTATCTTAGGGTTTTCAGCTGAGTGTTCTTATTTTGTCTGTCTCTTAATTAAGACGTGAACTTCCTCGTATAAATGGTTTCGCGTCCTAAATAAGACGTGAACTGCAAGTACGCTTGCATAAAAACAACCGAAACACGAGCTTGTCTTATGATTAGATAGCGTAATTGAATGCAAAGCTTTGCAAAAGATGGCCGGGAGAGCCAAAAGTGAATTCAGCACCTTCCTTCTTTAACCTGCCATCAGTCGTACCAATCCGTATATCACTTTCTTCCGACTCTTCTCGGATTTCTGTTGATTTCTTTGTATGCTACGGCGTGGTCTTCATAAGAAAAAAAATCTATGAGAAATAACAGGACAGCACGCTTTTGTTTCTTGCTACAGCGTTCCATCTTGGCGGGTAAGCGAGGCTGTATCAAAAATAAGACGCGAACCATTTATACGAGATCTTCGCGTCTTAAGCCCCGGCTACACGTTGTAACATTGTTAGAAGAACACGTCCCAACATTGTTGTAAGAACGCTTCTAACAATGTTGTATATACGCATATAACATTGTTGGAAACACTTCGCTTCGCGGTTCTGGCTTCAACAATTTCCAACTCCGCCGTTAGGCTCTCGGATTGGAACTGGGCCTTTAACTCTAATTGGTCTTTGCAATACAAAATTGTTGAAAGGGCGGCTACACGCTTCAACGTTTGTTGTATGTTGGAGAAAATGTTTGATCGAAATCAAAACATTCTTCCAACAAAAAATGTTGAACAAACGTCATCAAACATGCATGCTACACGTTCTAACATTGTTCATCCAACAAATGTTTTATAACAATGTTTGAACGTGTAGCCGGGGCTTTATGTAGGACGCGAAGGTATAAATGGTACAGTTCGCGTCCTATTTAAGTCGCGTCTTAGATAAGACGCGTCTTATTTCCTCCCGTATAAATGGCCCTAATGGGGGCACTCTGCAACAGCTTCCTATCCCAAAAAAGGAACTTCACCTCACAAATCTTCTACACCTCTTCGCCATCTTTTCCGTTACACGTGGAGTTTCATTTTAACTTCATTTAATATCATACGCAAGGAATATAAGTAAGCTTGATATTTAAAGCTTCGGGTGTATACCAAATTTTGCACTCACGTTAACACTGGGATGGGTGTCCACACGATACAGTAGGGATAACGGCTTCGATGCACGTCAATTTTTGGGTAATTATCCTCCGGATCCATTGTATTTTCGCGAAGGTTATCGTCCATCGCTTCGAGACATATTAAACAAAACAAACTTTATACAGGCACAACTAAGTTGACGCCATATTGGTTCTTATCGATTACTAAGTTCATGACGTACCAAGCGACATCTGGTGCAACCGCTGAAACAGTTTCTAAGGACCGCCGCCATCACGCCATATTTAATTTGTTTTGGAGGCAAGTGTAGAGGAAATTGTGTAGAGGGCGATCGTACTTTCTGTGGTTAATCGCGACCGATTATTCGGTGTATAAGGAATGGTATGTGACAGTAGAGAAATAACCACGGATCCCAGGTAATCCATGCCTTCCCTTTTTCTTCCTTTCACTTATTTTCGACTGCAAGTTTTAAAACCCGCAATTAATTTGCAATGTCAACACATTTGATTAGAATCTGGGGTGGATTGTAAATTATAAACTTTGAATACTATTAATCAGCTTCTTGCTCAGCGCTGTTGTTCTTTGTTCAGGATATCATTTTCTTTATATGTGATGATTTGAGACTTTTTAAAGAAAAAACATGGTAATATTGGCATTTTACTCTAAAATTAAATTTGATTACTTACTAATTGGCTTAATCAAACTACTTGATGAGCTCAAGGCTTAAAACCGTCGCACCAAGCAATCTCTTTCTGCAACTTGTGATGTAGTATGTTTTTTTTTCCTATCAGCATTGTAATTTGCAATTTTCTGACCACAGGCTGTGGAGTAACTGCAGAATACCCAGCCACTTGAAGTTAAATACCCCTAAAAAAGCTGTCTACATAGTTACGCAGTCATTCCTTGCCAATGCTTTTAGAACAAGACATACATATCCATGTATTTCATACTATGTAGACCTACGGGGCTACGGGGCTACGTGGCTTTAAACACAGCTACATGGCTAATTGTGGCTACGCAGCTATACAGCTTACTTTATTAGGCACGTAGCTGTGTAGCCACACATTCTAGATGTGCCACGCATGGCTTACTTTATTAGGCACGTAGCTGCATAGCCACACATTCTAGATGTGTTTTGGAGTGGCCGGGTATTGTACGTGGCCGGGTTTTCTATGTGGCTATGCGTCTACATGGCTATGTGGCTACAAGGCGACATGTACTAAGTTGGCTACATGGCTACCCAGCTTACTTCATTAGGCACATAGCCACATAGCCACACATTCTAGATGTGCCATGTACGGCTTACTTTATTAGGTACGACTAACCACGTGGCCACACATTCTAGATTTGTTTTGGAGTGGCCTGGTATTCTGCAGTTAAGCCCAGGCTGTGATGTAACTGACAATTGTGAAATGCATAATACTACAGTACCAGCCAGAGGGATTGCAGCATGTCCACGCATGTAAAATGTGTGTAATGCACATGTAATATGAGTGGACACTGAGTGGTTACTGCATGAGCACTGCATGGACACTGTGTGTAATGTTCAATCGTAAAAATTGCGTATAATAATTGCTTTGCGTGTACTAATGGTATATGAGCAATCAGACAAGTTTGTTATTCATACATGCTTATTTTGCATGTACATAGTCTGCTGCTAAAAAGGCACAGATACAGGATGCAACACTGCGAAGTGGCTGTACATGTTCTTTGACAGAAGACTTCTAAACATGCAACAATCGATGTCCTACAGTATTGAAGTCAACATTACTTTAAGTAACACTTGATTATTCAACAACCTAATATGGATTCAAAGAAAACAAATTCTTATTTTTGTCAATGGATAACCTAAAATTAGAGTCTGTAGTCTTATGATGAAGCAAGGTGATCACAAACCACAGGCTACCTAGGCTCAAGATACAAGAAAGATTAGTTTAGAACATTCTTACAAGTGTTGCATGAGGCAGACCGTGACACAGTTTTGTCTTTAATTTGTCATGTAATGACATGGTGTATTGCAAGTTGCATGGAAAATTTTACACAGGTATAAAAGCACTTTTTAGTTGTACAGCTGAACATTATGCTACTGTAGTTACCTGCAAGTTCAAACATTGCATTCACTGCAACTTAGAAAAAGAAAGAGAGAGGGATGAAAGCGCAGAAATTATAATTGAAGGGCTCGGGGCATAACCATCCTATGTCGAATTTTGAGTCGTTTTTCGATTTTGCTTGGATTTGTGTGAATTTCTGCATGTGAACTGCAATTCGATGGAAACACATTGTATGGTATTTTTTTGACTGATTCATCCAGAATCCAGAAATGCATTTTTTCTTACGTACACCAAGAAACCAACCTTCCATGGGAGTGGTTTGCAAGTTGCATTACATCTTCTTTCAATCGAATTGCAGTTTACATGCAACAATTCGGGCAAATCCAGGCAAAATCGAAAAACAACCCAAAATTCGACATAGGATGGTTATGCTCCGAGGCCTTCAATTGTTCAATCATCAATTTAAAATGAACTTTAAATATACCAGCAATTGAAGGCCTCGGAGCATAACCATCCTATGTCGAATTTTGGGTTGTTTTTCGATTTTGCCTGGATTTGCCCGAATTGTTGCATGTAAACTGCAATTCGATTGAAAGAAGATGTAATGCAACTTGCAAACCACTCCCATGGAAGGTTGGTTTCTTGGTGTACGTAAGAAAAAATGTATTTCTGGATTCTGGATGAATCAGTCAAAAAAATACCATACAATGTGTTTCCATCGAATTGCAGTTCACATGCAGAAATTCACACAAATCCAAGCAAAATCGAAAAACGACTCAAAATTCGACATAGGATGGTTATGCCCTGAGCCCTTCAATTAAAGCATACAGCTGTAGGTTAATTTTCAGACCCACACAACCCCTCATCCAGAGCAGAGTTAATGTTTCAGCAAACATATTCATTGATTTTTCTTAGACAGGATATTGTTAGTCAGTCAAATGACTCACAACATACTTTGCAATGAATTCCATATAGGCAGCTTAGAGCTGTATCAGCTGATGAGCAGAGTATGGCAGAATTCTGAAAAGAGGACAAGCTTTGATGTTACCTGTTCATGTTCGCAGGTAGAATTCTACTGATGATACATGCATTTGTATAAATATTACAGAGATACCAACCTCTAGAGATCTGAGATCCAGATAATTTTTCTTTTACACTAACCACTATCCCCCCCCCCCTCCAAAGAAAAGATGTGTGCACCCCCACTCCAAACAAAGTCCACCCTGTTGTTGTTGTTGTTGTTGTTGTTGTTTTGTTCTTGGAGAACTGGAACATATTTGCCATGGCATGGCCTTATCTAGTTCAGCTTTCACCTAATCAAACAGTTGCTTTAATGCTACAACAATAGAGTGCTAATTAGTGTGACATCACAAATATTAGAATTTTTCAAATTATGGGATTTGTTGAGATTTTCAGAAAGAGCAAGATGAAAAATGCTAAGTTGCCAAATATCAGAATTTAAAGGCAAATTGGCTCTGAGATAATTTTTAGCACCGTTATGCTCTGTTGACACCATACAAATCATTCTAAATTTGACTCAGTTCATTAAACGTTAGGAACTGAGTAAAATTTAGAAGCATTTGTATGGAGTCAGCAGAGCATAAGTAATGGTACATGTAATAGGACTGAGTGGAGTACAATTCAGGGAGTAATCGTGAGTGATTTCAAATCGGCCATCAGCACGTAGCGCAAGGCTGATTTGAAATTACGAGCACGATTACCCCTGAATTGTACGACACGAACTCCGATTACCAATTAATTGTGTCAATAACAAAATGCGAGAAACTCTAGAGGTTGTAAAACGTATTGTTATGAATATCCAATGGTATTCCTGCATTCTAATTGGCTGTATTCTCTATGGCATGGTATATAATACCAGTACATTACATGGCTTATAGTATTTTGATTTGGTTCTTGAGATGGATGACCACACACTGGAACGATTCATTCCTGAGCATCCCCTGCCCACGGAAATTCAGCAGATGAAACGAGATGATACTGTGTGTCAGTTCTGTGGTGTTAGCTATCTTATTCACAATGAAATGAAAGCTCTAGAGGAACGGGTTAAAGAAGCTGAGATGCAGATGGAATATTACAAAGGGAGTGTGGAGCGAGAGGAGAAACTGAAAATCAAGGTGGCAAGTATGGAGGAGGAAAGCGACAAGCTGTCGAGGGCATTGCAAGCCAGTGAAGAAAGGTTGCTGTCAATATATAATAATTATAATTTATGTTTTGTATAAATTTCATTACTGAAACTCAAAAGTGAAACTAAGACAACATTTAACACCTGTGGTGGCTTCGATTATTCCTGAGACAGCAAGACACCAGAAGAAACTACTTCTGAGCACCAAAAGAAAATGTCTCAATGGCATTTCAAATGTCTGCAATAATAATAATATTATAAATAATAATAATAATTTAATAGTAATAATAATAATAATAATAAGGGTTAATGATAGGGTTAGAATTGGACTGTTACAGAATTAAAATTACACTATGAAGCTGGTTACACACAAGCAAGTTTTCCTTGACAAGTGTCATTGACAATTTTCATTTGCTCATGTTTAAGAATGACAAGTTTTCTTTGACAAGTTTTGCCTTCACAAGTTTTATTTGCTGGTGTGAACGAATTCCAGCAATTCAATTATACAGCGGACGACAATTTTCTTGACGAGTTTTCCTTGTTGACCCGTACAGACGAGCAAGTTCTGCAGTGCATCAAGGTTTTCCTTGACAAGTGCACTTGTTATAAAAATTTTTATTATTTAATAATAAAAATTTTTTTTTTAAATAAATAATAATAATAATAATAAACTAGCATGCTAGCTTTTGAACAAGTGCACTTCTTGTCAAGGAAAAATTTGACAAGTTTTTCTTTACACACCAGCAAAAAAGTTTGTTGAGTCAAAACTTGTCAAGGAAAACTTGCTCATGTGTAACCAACTTTAGAAACAGCCAGGGTCTTAAGGAAGGTGCTTAATTTCCAAACACCAGGAGAGTGTCCTGACGGGACCCTTGGTCATTTGTTATGACTCGCTCCCTTGAGATATAATTATGTTGGCATGAGAACAGCCAGATCTCAGCTCTAATATGGATAATAATAATAAAAATAATCATAATAATAATTAGTTGGTGCTCTTGGTACTTTTCCTTATAAGTCCTACAGAAGTATCTGGAAGACCTGCACATCGGTCTAAGTATCCAAACATTACAGAAGTCAGTACTGTTGGGGTCCGCGGGAATTCTCCGAAGAACCCTGGATTACGCTACCTGCTGATATAGTCTAATAATAATAATTATTATTATTATTATTATTATTCATTATTATTATTATTATTACTTATTATTTATAATTCTTATGAAAAAATGGCTACCACAAAAGGTTTACTGTCACAGTAATATTAATACAGTCATGAATTCTGTCAAGTGGAGAGTTAAATTTACCACTTGCAGTTTGACTATGGGACTCTGTGATTGATTTTTCATATTTTTTTTTCATATTTTTGCAGGACGAAAATTCTGGTGGTTGATTTAACCTCAAAGCAAGAGCAGCTTGAGATCCTTAAACAGCAGATAAAAGATTTAGAGAATAGCTTACAAAGCAAGCAAGAAGAGCTTACAAAAGCAAAGTTAAAATGTAAAGAGCATGTGAAGTTGATTTCAACTTCTCAAAGGGAACTGCAAATGCAAAAAACAGCTTTGAAAGATGTTAAAATTAATTTCCAAGAAAATTATCAAGACATTGTGGATCACCATAAAAGCGTTTTGGCTAATGTTGCTCTTTTATACAAGACATTTACTGAAGAAAAAAATGCCTTGGAGAGCAATATAAAGAAGGTGAGTACACAACTAGACTGGATATTGTTAAACTCCTAACAGGCCTATACATGTAGTAAAAAAGGTATGTGTATTATGATAATGCATAGAAGATTGTCAATGTATAGAATCTCTTTCAGGAAAAAAAAATACAAGTGCTAGTAAGATAAATTGGCTTGCAGGTGCAATTAGAGGGATACATATTTTAATCCTTTTCCTAACAACTAAAAATCAAAACTGAAAGGTATGGCGCATAAAGTACCTAATGTCAAATTTGAAGTTAATTTCAGCTTTTTTGGATCCTAACCTGAGCAGGTTACCCAAAAGGTACACTGTAGTCCCCCTTAAAGTTGGCTCCAGTCTTAATTAACTGTGAGAAATGAACACTTGGGCTCCAGTCTTAATTAACTGTGAGAAATGAACACTTGGTGTCATGAAGGTTAATACAGTACCTTACACTTACATCAAATTGAAAAATAATAATAACTTCTTAAGATTATATTACTCCAAAAAAGTAGAAGTCCTCAGGGTGACTTGCAGGCATCTTTTTAGTCATACCAATTTGTCCATAATTGGCCAATTACTGCAACTTAGCTGTGACAACCGAATACAGGACTGGCAAGAAAGGGCTTGATGTGATGCTCAGCTGGTTAAGGTTAGGGACACTTGTCCTCCTACTG
Organism: Pachyseris speciosa; assembly: GCA_016490735.1. NCBI lineage: Eukaryota > Metazoa > Cnidaria > Anthozoa > Scleractinia > Pachyseridae > Pachyseris > Pachyseris speciosa. Next base: position 60,564 of record JAEMWC010000233.1, on the reverse strand, counting down.
TACCACATTGTGAGTGCTTTCCTTTTTCTCAGAAAGTTCTGCCCTGCCAGCCTGATCAGCTTGTAAATGAAAGACACTAATTTTGATGACTGGTTGTATGCCACTCTTTTGAATTCTGTCCAAATGACACGTACATTTAAAAATGTTGAGAGTGAACAAGTTTTCAAAATTTGTTGAGCCAGCCTTTCCAACAGGGCATTCTATTTGCAGTGACCATTCTTGCCATTTAGTTTGAGAATTTATGGAAAGTGAGCTGTGCTCAGCCCACATGAGCCCTCACGTAACTTAATTTAGAAAACTTAAGTCTATGCCAATGGGATTTTGTCTCCTGTGAAGTCAGAAAACTCGGGCTAATAATTGCTTTGGTTTTGCATTGCTTTGCTCTGTGATTGGCCAGTAAAACTCGCGCCACTAATTCTCATTTCTCAACCAACGAGAAGCAAAACTGAAACCAATAGCGATTTGCAAGCGCATATTTTCCCGCGCTTTTCGCCACTTACACACAATTGCTTCAAATTCTGATTGGCTGATAGACCGAATGCAAAAATGGCTACTTTGAAATTATTCTTTTGTTCGTATTCAAAATAGCCTGCTTTAAACCTCATTTTTGAGATATAAAAATTCTAAAGTATTTGTTATCCCAAACGAGGTTAGTCGGGCTATTTTTTGTACGAACAAAAGAATAATTCAAATGCCTATTGCACTGTGTCAGGCTGTTATGATTGGCTGGATTAATTGCTTTGATTCTTGTTTTACGACACTCAATTGTAAACCGCTCGAACATGACACTTGTGTCACCAGTTTTGCAAGGCCACCATAGTCTTTCAGTTCCACCAAGTATTCCATATTAATTTTTTCTTTTAGTTTGGAAATGAAAAGAATGTGCATCAAGAGGCCCTTGGCAAAGCTGAAGCTTCGGTCCTTGAGTTAAAACAGAAATGCATCACACTGGAGAGCAAAATTAGTGAACAGGAGAAGGAACTGGCAAAATCAAAAGAACAGAATAAGTTGTGCAACGATGAAATCATGTGTTATAAAGAACTCATAAAGTAAGTCCTTGTGAACTTAAAACCGCTAATACATGTACCTTTACATTACGTGATCTTTCGAGTCCGGTTTATATAAAACTATGCTGTAAAGAGGCTCTTTTGCGATCATGCGTTCATGGAAGGTGCGGGAGCCATTTTAAGATGCTATGTCACGAGGTTTTGGTATGAATTTAACAAGCCACAGGAGATGTTTGTACTGATGGAAACTCAAAATAATGCTCCAGTTTTGTTCAAAACTACTCTACTAGTGCAGTGAAATAAAAAATAAGACTCCTTGCTATAGATAGTCAAGATGCAAACGGATTGCAATTTGAAAAAGAAAAAAAAAACAGGCCGCAGTTTTTCAAGTTTCAGCTCTCCTGTCTAATAAACAACCATTATAAGCCGATTATGCATTGGTGTTCTTTGAAAAAATCAACTGTTTGCCTGCCTGTTGGACATCTAAGACCAATTTGTGTTTAAAAAATGTTCCTTGTCTTAAATTAACCCGAATTTTACCCAAAGACAGTTGTAAAATAACAGTGACATAGCCCCTTAAAAGGCTCAATTTTACACTCATTTTGTGCTTTCCTCAGTATTGCCATGCCAGGTCACTTTGGGGGGATTGTGCTGCTATTATATGCTTTACACTGCTATTTACATTACGTGTTTGTGTTGTCACACAAACGTATGTTACTTGTAGTTGTCCAGCCAATCACAGTGGGCCAACATCCGAAGCAAATTGCGCCAAGCGCGGGAAAATGCGCAGGAACATTTCATGGTACTTTGCCATTTGGCTTCTGATTGGTTAAGAAAATGACACCGGGTTTTCTAGCTAACCAATGAGAATGCGATGCTAAAAAGGACCGCTCTATAAAAAGCTGTTGTGTTGGTCTGAGATTAATACATATAACTGCATTCTGTCTGTGTTCAGATCCAAAACAAGTGATTTAAATGACTACAAGGAAAAATTACGGAATCAAGCAGAGACATCGAAACAAGAAACCAAAAAGAAAGATGAAGAGTTACTGTCAAAAGAAAAACAGATTCAGCAACTGTTGGACAGCTGTGAAAACCTTGAGAAGCGCATTGCTGAACTTACAAAAACCAGACACGATGAGCAAGAGAAAAGTGCTAACTCTGTGGAGGAAATTCAGGCGTTAAGGGAATCTTTTTTGAAAGCGAAAGAGGAAGTGACTTCCCTGAAACAGGAAAGAGAGAGGATGATTTCCGCTCACCACAACCGCATCGAACAACTGAGGGAAAGTTTTAAGAAAAAGATGGAAGAAGCTGATGCTTGGCCTGGCAAGGTAGATCCAGTACTTCACCTCGAGAGGTCATGCGTTCTTTTGTTTTCCTGCATTCTTTGGCTTATTGGCATCCCTTTTATTATTATTTATTATTATTATTATTATTATTATTATTATTATTATTATTATTATTATTTTGGTTTTGCCTTGGTTCTCGTTCTTTTTGTTGTTGTTGTTGTTGCTTTGTTTTGTTTTTCTTTCTCATTGTCTTTCATGTGAAAATTTATCATCAAAGTCCTTTTTTTTTGACATAGCTTGACAAGATCTTGAAGGAAAAAGAAGCAGAGTTTAATGAAGAGAAAAACAGTTTGTGGAAAGAATTAACCGATGCATTTCAAAAGGTACTTTCTCCTTCCCAGTGGCGAGTCTTATATCTTCCAAAAGGAAATAAAGACAACAAAGGTTTTCTTCATTGTTTTAGGTCACATGTAGGTGTCTTAAACATGGAGCTACTTGTGATGTAAATAAACTCTTTTTGAAACATGGAAACAGTACTCAAATTTACTGTGCAGCACAGTCTCCCATCACTGTTTGATCGTTCATAGCGTTTAACTTTTTGTGTTTATTTGATTTATTCTCCTGACCTGTATATTTGAACGAATGGTTACATTGTTGGGAGAAATTTGGTGCTCAGGTTTTTATTGTGGTTTTAAGTGTTAATTGCGTGTCACTTTGCTTCGTTTTTCCAAGGAGATGGATGAGGAACAGGAGAAACACATCGAAGAGCTTGCTGCGTGGAAGAAAGAGGCGAAGGCTGCGCAGGATAAAGTATGCACATTTTGTCAAAATTCGATTCAGTCAGCCATTTTCCGTGTTAATAGGACAAAGAACGGGGAAACCCCGATATAAACAACAACATTCTTCAGTCCGGCCAAACTTACAGTTTTAATAGATGTATGGTACAGAACCACGCATAACGATCCCTGATGTAACGTAATCCCCGTTGTAGCGAACGCAATCCAGAGGTCCAGTTTAACTCATAAGATGAATTAATGTCAACATGTTGACATTAATTCGACTGTATTCGTCACGACTGTAGGTGACGGCAAACCAGATCATCGGGGGTGAAAATGCTATACGTATATTTATTATATGACTGGCTCTTTCAGCGGTCAGGATGAATCAACTGCGATTGGCTACCCGCGAGGTCAAGATGGAGCCATCTTGACCGCTCGGGATAGCCCGTTCGTCCCGCGTTTTACTGTGTTTTAATAGCGTCCTTTGAGTCATATAATAAATCCTTTATTGACCAAGCTTGTTCGGTCAAGATGGCGGGATATTGGCCTCGTTCTTTTTTTGCGTGTTTATGGACCGAGACGAAGTCGAGGGCCATAAACACGCAAAAAAATAACTTGGCCAATAACCCGCCATCTTGACCGAACAAGCTTGGCCAATAACCCATATATACATTTCTGCTAACAGTTCATCACATGCTCTCTGAGGGCAGTCATATGATGTCTGCGCGGTGATGGCCTTTGCTCAATCTTAAAAAAAAAAAAGCAGTCATTATCCAAGCCCCTATATACATCTAACGAAGTTTTGTTTATAACGAACCCACTTTACTAGTCTTCTCGCACTTCGTTACATGCGAGTTCCTCTGTAGCGTAGTTTGTCAGTTTTGCCGTCAACCCCTCCTCCCCCCCCCCCCCCCAAAACAAAAAAAAACGTCTTTTTCAAAGGCAAGTTATGTTCCGAAAGGTTGACACTGTTTCTTTGTTGTTTTGTTTGAATGAGTGACTTGTGGAAAACGACCGACCTATTTTGTTCCTGGAACGTTATTAGTATATCTTGAAATGATTCAGTAAACTCACAGACTCGCAACAAACTTATCAGCTTTTAAGTCTCTTAGTGAACACCTTATCTTTAAAGGACTCCTCTTATTAATTTACGTACTTAAACCCCCGACCGATTAGCTCAGTTGGTAGAGCACCGGACTACCGTGCGGGAGTTCGCGGTTTCAAACCCCGGCCGGAACAACACTCGGGGTCTTTAAATAACTTAGGAGAAAGTGCGGTCTTTGTAATGATAAGGATATTGACGATAAACCATCGGTCCTGCATCACAACACTTGTTCCCAAAAAGAACCCACACTGTTCGAAAAGTGTAAGAGGCGTTGTCCCCGGTGTGATGGTTTCTCCCTATCTCTGATTTCATCTTTCTTTCACCGATTTATGCGTGGGTTGGGTGGGTGAGATCAAACGTAGACTGATAGCGGCTGCCAGTGGCGCCTTAAAATGTTGACGTCCGATCTCACCCCACGGAAGAATTGTAAACCACCATGAGGCTAGATGTGATGTGGGTGGTATATAACAACATTACCATTAAGATTTTACGTACGATGAATTTGTAAAAGTAGCTCTTGCTCAGTTTCCCCACGTCTGCTTTTTCGCTTGTCAGAAAATAGAGCTCTATTGTCAGTTGATAGCATATCGTAACTATGTCTTTATTTAATTTACCTTGTTTTGTGCATTTGTAGTTCAGAGAGGACATCACCGCCTTAAACCGCAAACACCGTGATGAGGTCAAAAGACTGGAGCAGGCTGTAAATCAAGCTAAAGTGAGTTAAGATTTCACGTTGTTGTTTTGTTTTGTTTTTTGTTTGTTTGTTTGTTTGTTTTTTTCTGGTCAAATCAGTTTAGACTGTGAAAGTAAAATACACTGATTGAGACTAAATCCTGTATTTGTCATCCATAACTGGCAGTTGCAGATAGCGTAAGCAGCGCCGAGCAAACACAAGTTTATCGGCAATCACGAGATGCGCAAAAACGTGTGCGCAGTGGAGGTACCGTCTCAAATTCTCTTAAGTTCGCGCGGGCACTTGCCTATGAATAGATTCATGAACCCAATTTCTGTGGTAGGTGTTCTGAATCGTGAGGGTCGATTTCGTTGAAATTTGACCGAGGGATCATGATTGTCGTTTCATAGGCATATCGCGATTTACGGTGATATTTTAGGCTGCTAAAATTAGAACTGACAAAGAAGATAAATGATTTTATTACTTAGTGATAATGGATAACCTCTTCTGTGATGTGACTGAAGCAAATGTCTCATTTTCAAGACTCGTCGAAAGTTAATGGCTTCCATAGGAGTAAAACTGCGAAACTTGGACTATGAAGCGTCTGATCTTCTTTGTGAAGTTTGTTTTTATAATTTTGCTTCTGTCGCATCACAGTATAGCAAACTAAGTTTACCTCCCTGGTGTATCATTTACCGAAGTTCTATATCCATGATGAAAACTCGGACACAAAATTGCAGTATTTTCAGACTCCGGAGATCGAACGAGTCCGCTAATGTATTCAAAAATGTGCAAGAAGTTCATACTTCGAGATTTCATTCGCACGTGGAATTAGCAATACGCCGAACATCGTAATACGCCGTGCATCGTCGGAATCAGTCGCATGCTTCGTGCATCTCTTTAAATAAATTCATACATAATGACATTGTAAGTGTCCTGCGCGCCTTAAACCCTGCAGAACGGCAATGTGATGTAAAGAGAAAGCGACTGTTTGAAACCCAATTGCTATTTTGTATGATGACTAATAAGAGGAATTTATTTTCAGGACAAAATTGAACAGTCGAAAAACGCTAGCAATTCAATAATACAAAATCTGGAGGCTAAAATCGTGGACATGGAAAATCGCATGCACCAGCCATCGGCAGAGTCAGCAGAACAGGTAGCCAAATTAAGAACCAGGCTCCAGGAGTCAGAGCGGACTCTCGTGAAGCCGAGAAACAGATTGATGAACTGGAAACTAAAAAGGAGTCGTGGCGACAAGAGGTAAGTGGCTTTGTCAAGAATAAAATCCTGCCAAACATAATAAAACTATGCTGGAACGGAATCCCCGCCTTACGACCAATTATCGACCACAACTACAATCTAATCTCAGTGGGTTCCTTATCTGAAAACCCCATTGTCTGAACAAATCGTTTTGTTGTACATAAAACCCATTTACCGGGTGTGGGGCGTGAGAGAGGGAAAAGGAGGCGAAGAACATTAAGAGGCTATCCAGCAAGTTAGAACTCTTCTAACAAATGAAAAGAAGATAAAATACATTTGTTTGGATCGTCCTTTCTTTGTTTTTGTTTGTTTGTTTGTTTGTTTGTGGTTTTGTTTTTGTTTGTTTGTTCGGTTATTTTGTTTTTTTAGCGCACTGGAACTAATCCCGTTCCACAGCGTTTAAAGCCTTACCCCCTTGTCTAAACCAGCCGAATCGTGGCCTCTGTGGACGATAGAGATTGCATTCTAATTAAGGGTGCGTGTGGTTGGCCGTTTGTAGTTTGCAGATATATTTCCCCGGCCACATTTGTCTAAAACGGAAAATGTTTACAACATTCTGCTTCTTTTCGTTCAGGAATACGGTCAATTGAACGCAACCTAAGGGTGCATTCCTTTGGGATGATCCAGATCAGGATCAATGATCCAAGATCACTCGGATAATGGTGCATCAAAGGAACCGAGGAATCCTTTCCAGAGTGCATTCCTCGGTTCCTTTGATGCACCATGATCTGAGTGATGTTGGATCATTGATCCTGATGTGGATCATCCCAGAGGAACCAACCCTAAACATTTTTGTGCTTTCGTCGAATTAATGGCTGATGTTTTCAGTGGCTGGTTTTCTACGTTCATTTGAATAGCAGGTAGACATTACGGAGCACGAATATTTTTTCCATTAAGTGTTAGGGACGATCAAGATTGCATTTTAATTGAGGGTACCTGTGATTGGCCCTTTCTAGTTTATAGATTTATTCCCTCGGCCACATTTGTCTAAAATAGAACATGTATAGAACATTCTGTTTATTCTTGCTAAAGAATACGGCCAATTGAACGCACCCTAAAACTATTTTTTTTTTTGTGATTTCCGTCGAAGTAATAGCTGATGTTTTGGCTTAAATGTGTCTACTTGAATAACGGGTAGACATTTCGGAGGGCATTTTTGTTCCAGAAAGTGTTTTCCAAACTTCTACGAGTGTTTCTATTAATTCTCTATGGAAACGCGAACATTTCCTGGAGTCTTCACAACGTGGCCTCCAACCACTTACAGCCCTAGCTAGCGCTTCCTAGACGCTAATTGGGAAATGACATTTCTACGTACTGCGTAGGTGATAGCGACAATCATTTCTTTGACAGGTCGCCTTTTTGCAAGAAACTGTCCGACGCGAATGCGAGGAACGATTGGAGCTGACCGATGCTCTAGGTGAGGCGCGGGCTCAGCTGTTAGCCATTCAACGTACTTCCAATGCCTCGCTTTCAAGAAGCAGCAGTCTCAATTCCTCAAGTTCTGGTAGCATTAACCGTGGAAGTGTGAAGGGACTTGCCTCAAATGGACTCAGCGATAGTTCTGGTTCCCAGGCCACCTCTTGCTTGGTTGGCTTTGACGGAGGCGTGGGTTATAGGCCTGGGTCTGGTGCTCGTGACACTGGAAGGTTATCACGTGCAGGGAGTGTGGACGATAGTAGGCAACGAATAGCTGAGGCTGTTCGGCGATCGGGATCAAAGAGTCGACTGGGTGGAAAGTTTAGTAGCTGACAGTCTTCAAAGATACAACGTGTGGTATTACGTCAGATTACGCTACGTCATGACATGTCACGCCAGCCTGGAGGAACCTGGAGGCTTTGAACGTTAAACGAATAACCTTGCCATAAGACGAAAGAAGAGAACAGAGAACAGCCCCAGCACATTCCCGTACCTTTAGCTCTAGCTCCATATTTCGCAAGCTCAAATAAACGACCGAGCGACAACAAACAATCTTTGTCTGATTTAACTTAGTTGTGTTGTTGTTTTATTTGGCGGTATTTGGTATTTCAAGCAAGTCGCTTATTTCCAATAACCCCAACTACGGAACAGCTATGGTCTGAGTATCAGGCTTTTCTTTAGCGGGGTTACAATCAGGTTAGAACAGCTTGGAAGTGCTGGTACAGAGCGATTTTGTCATAAAAATGAAACAAATATTTAACAACTACCCTCCGACATTGCGCGAAATATCGCCTGGTCTTAGCTGACGAGGCGGTAGGCCGAGTTGGCTAAAATCAGGGTATATTCCGCAACGGATTGAGCAGGATATTTATTTATTTATTTATTTATTTATTTATATTGTTCAACGCATTGATCACAAATTTTGTTGCAGGAAAGCTGGAAAAGCCGCTAATTTTCTCCAAAATACACGAAACATATATCGCAGGATATCCGTTACAATGTTTTGAACAATAATCATGTTATGTGCCACGAAAGACAAGATTAATTCCTTAAAAATGATTTATCTATACCAATAGCGGAGCTCCGCGGGCCGAAGGCGCGTGCGAGGAGCAACATTTGGTTTGGATCACCGTACGACCGACCGTCTGTACGTCCACCTATCCATGTATGCCAAGTGAAAAGTCACACTCGAGATAACTCTGTTGTTTTTTTGCATTTTAGCCGGAATTCATAGGAAAAACAAACAAACAAACTGAATACAACAAGAGAAGAAACTTGTGATCTTTTAGCGGTATTGGTATTGTATTTTAAAAGCTTTAAGTTATTGAAGGCAAAAATTTGTCAAATTTGAAAAAGTTTTGGAGATCTTCGCCAAAAGCGGACTGTAAGTAACGAAGTTTGGCCGTCTAACATGTCGTCTTAATTTGTTTGAACCGGTAAGAATCACCGTTTGGACATTAAAAACAGCTATATGGGTTGGCTGGGTGGCTGGCTTTGATAATTTTTTAGTGGACTGGTCTGCTCGGGAAAAGCTCGAGTGGGTATTCTCCGTTATAACTGGATGATGTTTTGCCACTGACAATCATTAATTGAAGAAGCTTCCTCGGAAGACACAGGAAGTGGCATTAGAGGGTTGCCCAATACGCCCGATCTGAGTCGGATCGACTAAGGGGTTGACGGCCCGTCTCACCGGAAGTCATTTCGCTAGAGACATTAAATTTTCAGCATAACGCTTTACTGCTGCTCAGAAATGTGTCGGATGGAGTCGATCCGACTCGGATCGTCGCGACCCGTCATATGAAAAGACGACCGATGTGTAGCGCGCTTGTTTCTGTCGGTTGCGCCTTTCTGCTTGTGGGTTAGGTATGCACAAGTAACGCGTGCTTGTTTGGACTCGTGGCTTAAAGAACGAGGCATATACACCAGCTTTTTCCTGTCTGTCACCACCTGACATTTCCAATAGTCGGGTCGACTTTTCAAATGACGGATCGTCACGACCTGATCGGATCGTCACGCTCCGTCGAGATATTTGAAGCTGTCCCAGGCCGTTTGACTTTCGGCAGTAAAGCTTATTTCCTTTTTAAACTTCACGACCCGACATCCGGTGAGTCGGGTCGTCAACAGCAATTGACAACCCGACTCAGTTCGTGTATATTGGACATGTGTGGCACTTTAGGGTTGTTTTTGTCTGCTTAGCAAAGCAACCATAGTCCGCCTTATAGAGTGTGTTCACTTGACCTCAAGGCGGCCATTTTGGAGGAGAAAATCTCTAGGGAATTGAACGCTATTCAGTCTTTGCTTTGTACGGCTGCTGGTCGCGTGAGCGAACAATCACATTCTTGGACTGGAAAATCGTTCACCATACATTTTATTAACATGTCATAACATCATACATTAAAATGTATACTATTATAGTGAAAACATGACTTAGAATAAACTTTGATTGGACAAAGAGGTTCATATTGATTTTTCATAATTGGCCTTGACCAATAAATTTATAACCATTCTACTTTGTATTGGGCCTTGCATTTATATTCTTTTTAAACGTCTCCACTGTTTGTTCTTCAGTAAGTTGGTTTGGTAACGAGTAATTAAAATAATGAGCATAACGCCTCAGTTCAGCTTCGAATAAGACCGTCGGATAGAATAGCGCGACACTTACGCATAATGAATGACCTCATTTGGCGGGCTATTCAAGCGTAAAAACTCTACAAAGCGCCACAATAGGAGAAAAAGGGGTGAATTTGGTGAAATGGACGGACTAAAATCGTCATTTCAGCTGTCATTTAGCAGTATTGAGTAGACGTTTTCTTTCGATAAAACAAAGGATTGTTGAAGTTGAAGAATGAATCTATAAATATAGCAAAGATTGTATGAGTGAGCTGCAAATTAGGAATACCTTATTTTCTTTGGAAAAATCGGAGCACCTTCAAAATACCCATCCACTCTGTACCACTATTCTAGCTATTATAGTTTTCCTCGATCAACGTTCTTTGAAGAACGAATCAGAACGCAATACACGGTATTCTTATTCAGTGACATGCAAATAAGTGGCAGGGTATCCTAACCTTTAAAGGATACCTCACAAATTAATGTGATCTTATAAGCTGAAGCCACTCTAAGTTAACTAAGGCCACATGGTAGCGGGCATTACTTCTTAAAGGGGCAGGGTCACGCTATTGTACCGTCACCTTAAAAAGCTTGAAACTGCCAATGCATCAGTGGAAACCTTAAAATAATGGTCTAGTTTTGTTGCCAAAGACTGTAGTACTGCATTGACACTATCAACTTCCGTATTTCATCTAAGATGACGAGGATGGAAATGGATTGAAATTTGAACTTGCCAGTTTTTTCAAACTTTCAAGCTATGCATTGAAAAATCACCAAATTATTATGGCTAGCTCTTCTGCTAAAATTTGATTGGAATTCATCTTGCTGATTCTGTAGGAGCATTTTTTGCACGATAACAGGTAAAAGGCAGTAATTTTGCAGAATTGAACCAAAAACAGCAAAAATCCCGGTGACAGTGCTCCTTTAAATCTACCAAATCAAAGATTGAGCTCAAGCATTAGCAGCCATGGACAGCTGTTTCGGTCTTGTTAGGCCTCATCAGCATGGCATAGCTAATGCTCAGGCCCACATATGAAAAAAACAAGCCTTACATTTTCACTGCTTGTTTTATTCATATGTGAGTACTGAACATTAGCTATGCCATGCCGATGAGGCCTAACAAGGCCGAAACAGCTGTCCATGACTGCTAATGCTTGGGCTCAATCTTTGATTTGGTAGATTTAAAGGGCACTGTCCGCTTCCATGTGGCCTTAGTGCCCTTAGAGCTCTTAGAGTGGCTTCAGCTTATGAGATCACATTTATTTGTGAGGTAACCTTGTCACTCCAGCCACATCCCACAAGCTTTTCATCTTCAGTGATCCTGAAGTTTCGCCGAAAATCCAATTATGCTAAAAAATAGCTTTTGTTTTAAGATGAAATTTTCCATAGAATATGTTGCATCCTATTCATTCCTTATTTCATTTGCAGCTCAGTCATACGTGGTCCGTGATCATGACTTTATTTTACTGTCTTTAGCGCCTCGTTTTTCGAAAGACTAATTAACTTACTGGTCTCAAGAAAAATATTTGCTCATTATTATTGATGACAGTTAAAAAACAATAAAGAAAAGTAGGTTAAATTATCATTAGGAAATTCTAGCCCTTAATTGCATGAACACAAAAATCTTTTCAATATTAAATTAAACGTTACAAAGGTAATTGTGAAGTCATCGCGTCATTCACCAAAGGATTCCACCCTGCACTTCATCGCAGAGCATTTTCCACGATAAAGCAAGAAAGCAGCGTTGAGGTAAGACGAAAGTTGAAGCAAAAACAATCCACTTAAATTTTAACCACATCGTCATCAGTGATGGCTCAGCGAAGTTGTTGGCTTTTACTAATACTCCACTTTTTCCGGCAGAATTAAATGATAACAAGGATAACCGTGATATCCCCCACCAATGTTCTTCATAGTAATGGCACATTTTATGAGTTGGATGGTTGTGGCGGTTGCTGTACTCTCGGCATCAGCAAAATTACCGGTGAGTTGTCGACATTTTGAAATAAAATGTATAACTGCTGTGCGTTTTGTGAAAGTCGCGGTAAATTTGCTACGATTTGTCTGTTGATATCCTTTGAGAGAAACAAGGCAAGTTCAATTATAGACGGAGTCTTTCACTCTATCCTTTCAGATTGTCTATACGTCCATCGCGGACTTCAAAAAGAATATAGGTCTTTTCCATTCGTAAAACGATGAAATACTAAGCTTGTCACAGAAGCAAGCGACGCGTCTTACAACTGAGTGAACCTTGTTTGTGTGAGATAATTATTCAAATTTGGTTCACTGTTTTGGTTTTAAGGGAAACAATGGCTGTCACGTGACCAGGTATTTGACACCTTCAGGGAACAGAAATAGTAACCCTGACTGAGATATATGGTTGAGTTGGGATTGCAAATATAAAGTCAGTTGCTTTGCCCTCTGGGTCAGTTGCTTGGCTTAGGGTTAGGTTTGGGTTCGGGATGATTTTCGGGCCTTCACAAGTCACGTGACATACATTCTCACCACACTGCAACACCCTCGGGCAACTGGCCACAGGGCGTTGTCCTTGTTGAACCCAAAATATTTCGCACTAACACAGTAATTTCAAAAACTTACAACCCCTCTACTTTCATTTTGCACGTTTGAAACTATATTAAGCTCGCCAAGGCCTTTACCAACCATCCCCTCTTTCTAAATCCTTATTCTTTACTTGGTTGTTTACACAAAACTTTCTGGTGTTACTACTAGCACGGATTCTTACTAGTTGAGATATTTTGCAACATCGAAATGCCAAAATATTGGCAAATGGTAATTTTGATTAATGATCAAAGCATTATCAAAGCCAAGTTTCAATCCAAGCACTGTATTCAGTTGTTTAAAACCAGTTTAGAGCAACATATCAAAGCGTGCGAAACACGAGCCCGGCTCGAATGATATTTGTGATCGAAGCCTCGGTTCCAAATACCGACCCAAGCAATTGCTGCGGCATGTCCTATTGTTAACGAAGGCTTAGCCGTGAATACATTAAACTCTTGCGGGAATTTCAAATGAAGCCCGAGCTATTGTCATGCAAGTGCTAGGCAGCAACAAGCCTACGAGGTCAGCAGGAAAGATTCAAAGTTGACTTTTCCAACCACTTTAAATCACTCTTTTGATCTGAAAAGTGCCAGGGAGTTCCTTCAAGTGACAAGGAAACAAAGCCATATGCTAACTCTTAACAAGAGCGACTTGTTACGAAAAATGTCGGCGGTGCATACTTTTCCCATACAGTCCGAGAAAAGGCCGACTTCAAGTGAGATTTCTACTTCTATTGCTAAAAAAACACCTGCAAAAAGTCTGGATTCCTTCAATGAGTTCTCATATACAGAAACCATATGCTAACCCATTCAAAGCGCGAAAAGGTAGCTACAAAATACGACTAAAATATGCGCTGGTAGTCCCCTCTACGCCAATTTCGCTTTTGTACGAGTATCTTATCTCATTTAATACTGTGAATTTCAAATTTCGCGCGGCCCCCTTGCAAAAGTCCCGGATGTGTCGCATCATTCTGGGCGATGACGATTAATCGAACAGACGGAATTCTATGCCAAAACAATTTATTACGCCGATTCGTTGCCATTTGAGTTCTCAGAAACGTTACGTTCGTTGCTGACATAGTCGTTTAATGCTGTTTCATATCCTTCATTTCTTTCTGTAACTGCTCCAGGCACGCACGCAGAAATCGCAAGGGGCACTAAAACCAACGCAGATAAACTTTCATAAACATTTTTTCAGCCGAGCGCAGTTTTTTTTTTGGAAAAATGATACTCGGTAAGATGATACTCAGAAAAAGGAGACATTAGACAAAGGGAGATAACAACTCGACGACAATTGCAGTTTCGTCGTGTTCAGTGTTTACCCGAAAAGATGGGAATACGTAGTTAGCCTCCGTAGCTGGCAGTATTGTAATCACGCGGAGTAAAGAGCCCCTAAAAGCGAGCGGCGAGCGGCGCCCACTGTTTGAATGGCCACTCGCTCTTAGCGGCTCTTTACTCCACGCGCCTACAATACCGCCGCCTACGCAGCTTAATACGTAGTTCGCTCATTGTTTTTTCAAATGAGAACCATACATTTTTCATCCCAAAATACGTGCTTGTTGAGTACCATTGTTTCGGCTCTCTGTTTTTATTTTGTTTCTTTATTCCACTTTATGTATGTCTAATTAGAGTTTTCCCCGATTACTAAGTTACGTGCTGTGATTGGATGTTCCCCAAGTCAGCTATAAACAACTGTAACGTAGACAAATTTGTATTCACTTGGATTAAGTATCCAGATCAGTTTTGGGAAGAAACAGATCTTTATTAGACAGAGAAGACAGACATACAGAGACTGTAAAGAGACTGAGAAAATGGAAGACTTTTGATTATATTGCGCTATTTTGTTATGGATTCTCATCAGATCCGAGAGACACAACAGCTTCTGCGTAGAAGCTCGGGATGAAGAGAGTTGACACTGATGAATAATCTAATTATTTCTTCTAATTATTTAGAAGAAGCCATTTCTTGACGTATAACCTGGACATTTTTCTTGCTTATATCTTGCTTATATCTTGTATCCGGCTAGTATTGGTGAGACAATGTAGCAGTCCGTCAAAATAAACTGAAATTGTGTCCTCATTTTGATTAAATTCGCACATGGTACCGTTGTTAAGATTGATTACAAAGTCTCTTCCTTCGGTTCGTACATCTACGTGAAAGCCGTTCCACTCGCTTTAAGCAATGATTGAATACAGTTTTTCGAAAGCACTGACTGTTTGCAACACTTCATAGCAAGCAAGTAAACTTAGCACTTTTTCCAAAAGTTTCTGCGTTCTTCTTGGACAGTTTCAGGTTCATGTGATGGCCAAATGAATCCTTTTTCCGGTTTTCTCTTTCTCTGGGATCCTTTCTTTCACTATTTTCGTTCAGATTCTCAATTATGTGAGGTAGAGTTTTTAATAAAACAATTATTCTGTTCGGGCTTGCTTGTTATGATCTGTTTGCTTAAACCAGAGAAGTAAAGCGTTTCTATCTCTGTCATTTGTGAATTTCTTTTTCTTTCCAATTCGCTTCAAATTCTCCACCGAGCCGGTCCTTTTGTAATTGCCAAAAAAGCCGGCTTGTCAGTAGTCTTCCTTGGAATGTTCAACAGTCTCGACAGTTCAGCTTTGTTTTTCACTGATTCTGACAGTGCAGCAATCAATTCCTTCGTTTCTGTGGTTATTTCAAGACTTTTTCGGCTCATAGTAGTTGAATTTAAACTGTTTTTCAAATAACAACATTAAAAAAATTGTCAACCTTTGCATCCAGACACAACTCGACGTATGGACGGTAAGAAAAAGCAATGTGATATGTCTTTAACAAACCGCTTAATAATAATTAATAATAATTATAATCATCATCATCATCATCAATTTATAGTGCGC
>JAEMWC010000233.1:30000-42500 GCA_016490735.1 Pachyseris speciosa | reverse complement strand
AGATGGCGACCATCCAGGACTGAAAAATGTCATAATTCCCATATTACGTGACGCCATCAGCTTAATTGTGCACGAAGCACGAATTTGGGGCCGGAGATGAGAGGAAAAGAAAATAAAAGGAAGCGTTGCGTTTCTTTCCCTCACTCCGCATGATTCACGCCACATGCTGCTCGCTCTACGCTATATGCTTGAGTCTTGCCCTTTGCTTTTCGTTTAACCAACAAAAATGGAACAATTATTTTGCTTCTGTTCGATGGACATGAGTCAGTTTTAAGGGGGGACTAACTTAACTACAGACTTGACGTTGTTGCCAAGGGATTTTTACGAATTGTATTTGTAAAACACGGTTTTAAGGTGCTTTTGCCACTATATTGGTGAAACGTGTGAAGAGATGAACATGTGAAATTTATAAATTGTTATTACGCATGCGCAACTTGCCCCAGGCACCAACCGCGCTTTAGAGAGAAAAATCCCTAAAACTTGGAGAAAATTATGTGAAGTTCCGATTTTTTTTTTTTGCCAGTCGGAGATATGCCAGCCTTCTTTATAAGCCTACTTAAGCAATTCTTGTTAACGTACATAACTGCAATGATAATGACAAAATGGTATGAATTTGCGTGCTTATGACGTCATAAATCTCACAAAAACGCGAATTTCCAAAAATCAATACGTAGAGTCTTGCACCTTGGCGATCGTTAACCATTGGCACGATTTTCGATATCCAGAAGTGTACGCCACTCGAGTTTTAGGCCTTTTTCTGTTCCGGTCACGTGACTTACCAAATATGGTTGTGACTCGAAAATCTTGTAAAACGTTTTGATTGTAAAAACATAGCCAGACAGCTTGTCTGTGCAAGTTAGGGTTTTCAAGATATGAGGGTTGGGAGCTTTCCATAGCAACAATGTTAGCTAATTTTGTTGTTAAGTTAGTCCCCCCTTAAAGCAAACTACTGAATTTATCCATTTTCTTTTAAATCCAGGAGTTTGCCGGAAATACTGACCCAACACAGTTGTTTATCATGACCTCAACCCGCCAATCAGAGGAGCACTTTACATCCGTTTTCGACCAACTACTTGGACAGGCTGGATAGCGATGAGAGTGGAGCCGTTATGGTTGTTTCGGTAAGTATGGTATACGTTATTCAAATAAAAGAAACACGCTAGCCCCAACAACACTTAGTTGGTTTCCATGGAGGGCGTGTTTGTACAGACATAAAAGGAGACTAAAGTTACTAATACGAGATTAATAATTGATGATAAGTCTAAAACTACGAAAATACAACTGAGAACGAGAACTAACAGTGGTAAATTAAATATTAAAAAGTATTAGGATAGCTAGGAAATCACTAACACAAGACTATGTAGCATGACATGACCCAATTACGTTTTGATATATTTATTAAATGAATATATCGATTCCGCTAATTTTGCTTCATTTGGGAGTTGGTTCCAAAGCATAGCGCCGCTATATTTGAAACTTCTTTTTAGAAACTCTTTCTTCGGTTTAGGAAGTGTCAGATCTGTAGCTCTATTTCTGAGATGGTAATTAGCCCGACAGCATTCCTTCTAACAAAAGAGTTAAGTTCCTAAGGTCGGGCGCGGTGTCGTCATTTAGTATTTTATACATCAATGTTGATTTGGCACGGAGCCGCCTCACATCAAGTGTGAGAGGGTCTCGATTATATCAGCGAAACGAATATCATAACTGGCACCAGTAAGAACCCTAGCAACACGAGATTGAAATCTTTGTAACTTATCTTTAGCATTTTGCCGCAGCTGTCCCAAAGAAGGGAACAATATTCAAAATAAGGCTGTACTAGACTCTTGTAAACCTTTTCAAGCGTATATACAGGAACGAAGGGCTTGATACGTCTCATCGCTCCAATACCCGCACTGGCCTTCTTCAAAATCATTTCAATATGACTATCCCAACTAAGTCTTTCATCTGTCTTAACTCCTAGGCATTTATGTGTATCAGTTCGTGGTATGGGTATATTGTTTATCACAACGGGTTGTTCAGTATTATTGTTCAAATTATATGAGGAGCCAATAAACATCAATTTAGACTTAGAGGGGTGCATTTGAAATTTATTTTTCTATAAGCCAGTTGCGGACATGAGGGAGGTCAGAATTTAGTTTATTGACAAGTTCGTTGGCATCGTAAGAGAATGAGAAGATTTGGGTATCATCCGCATACATACGTGGAGTAGGTGATCTTAAACACTCAGGCAGGTCGTTAATATAACGTTATGACGATTGCAAAGTTAGAGCGGTTTTTAATTAGTCTCCTTGGCAGATGGTCGGACCGAATTCACAGGGAACGTTACGTGACTTCGGAGCGAGCTTCTACAAAGGAGGCTAGTTTCCTATGGGCTGTCGAAAGAAACTCTTATTTGCTTTACTTTCAGAGTGGTGGTGGTTTTTAATTGAGCATCGAAAGTAAATTGCTTTTGCTTTGGTTTTACGTTTCTTTGCTCTCTGATTGGCCAGCAAAACCTGCGCCATTTTTTTCAACCAATGAGAAGGAAAACCAAAATCAATCGGCTTCATGTAGTTGCTTCGTATTCTGATTGCTTCATCGCGATGTGTTGTCTGTTGTGATTGGTCAGAGTAATTGCGTTCCTTTTGTTTTTTTCGACGTTCAATTAAAAAGCGCTCCATTGTTGGTTAGAAAAACTCATGCCACTTTCTCGATCAATGAGACGCAAACAAAAATAACCGTGAGGCTGTCGTGTTTATTTTCATTTTCCAAATAGTACTCCACTGGGGTACCTATCAAGTTTCCATGGCAACGGTGCGTAAAATTCATAATATTGTTGAATGTACTATGAATAAAAATATGTACGACCTTCTCGTACAATTCGTGATTGATAGATACTCGTGATTTTGAAAGTTCTCAAAATTGCTCTAGACTTTAAATCACTCGTACCTATTTATCACGAATTGCATTCGTGGTCGTGCGATTTCTTATACGAGAACGTATGAACGTATGTCTCGATGTCTCGAGTTTCCCTTGATTTCCTCGGCTCCACTGAAAATCTTTTTTCCTGTTTTGGATAGATGAACCAAAATGCTAAATCTAGTAGACCATGATAAGGAGCTTTCTGTCGAAAGAACTGAAACAAGGACTCTTCCTCGTGGGAGAGATGGAATTAGAGATAGATGGCAACTACGTGCGAAACCCACGTAGTTGGAGAACAGTCCTTGAGACCCAGGGTAACGTAAGCGTCTGCCGGTCTACTTTTAATTTCGCAGTATTGCCGCCAAATCCCATGCCGCACTTCAAAGCCTTCGACAAGAACAATGATGGTTATGTCACCGCCCAAGAGATGCACCAAAGAATAAAAGAACTTGGGAAAGACATCCCGGTAAAGAGCCATCAGTTAACAATTGCGTAACTGGACAAAGATGGCGACGAGAAGCTCGATTACGGAGGTAAAATAAAGACACGTGGCTAGATATTAACCTTTAGCTTTGCTTCTAAACTTGAGTAAACGTGAGTAAACCCGGCAGTGCCGTCTACATTATTGCGCTTACTCTGTTAAAATATATCACTGTCCTTGCCATTGTCATTGCCATTGTCATGGCCATAGCTATGGCCATGGCCACTGTCACTGTCGTTGTCTTGTCATTTTCCTTGTCATTACCATTACCATTGTCTGTTATTGTTCTTATTAGTAACAGTTGCATGGTTCTTGTTGAGAGATTTCCAAGTAAGGAAAAAATTAAAGCTTTATCATATCAATAAATCACATTCCATAGCTTCAGACTACTTCGTTAGAAACTTAAGTTTATACAACCACACTCGTCATGAATTGCAACAATGCAAATCCACACATCATCTTCTTTTCCCTCTCTTTTAGAAACGTATTATAACATACTTACCTATAACCGTGAAATTATATTTTGTTTCAGAATTCTGTGAGCTTTTGAAAGGCTGAAAACTAACTAAAGAAGACTGCGTAGGAAGTAAGCCAGGGATCCTTACACTGAGGTGTCGTTATTTCGCAGAATTTCAGTTGTGACTGGGTACTGTTATTCCTTTGATAACAGTGTGGAAGAACGTTTTGTTGTAGTTTTGTTGTCTTTTCAAGTCCATGTAATCAATAAAACGGAGGTTTATTGACTTTATTTGGTTATTTATTCAGTTTTCCATTTATACGATGGTGTTCTATTTTCTCAAAGACAATAATACATTCTTGGGGTCAAGAAAAACTGCTAGTGCACGCAAGAGAAGAAGGCCAGTGCGTTAAGCTGTCGTTTTGATTCTTTGACTTTGAAAATGCATTAATTTTTCAGAGAACATGAGGACACTGCCTTTAAATGTTTTATGCCCGTTATTCCAAAATGGCGGCTAATTTGCTATTCATTTGTTTGCATATTAATTAGCCCTCTTTGCCTCATTTTCACTTGAAAATTCTTTTTGTAATTTGTACATGATGGCGAGGCAAAGAGGGCTAATTAGCATGCAAACAAAACAATAATAAATTGGCTGCCATTTTGGAATAAGGTGTATAATACAGCATAAAAAAATATATATATATATAAAAATATAATGGACGGTGTGCATACCGCAAACAACATCAGGAAAAAGGGTGCATCTATCGAAACAAAAAAAGGAAAACAAAAAAGTAACATCAATAACGATAACCGTAAGTATAACCAAAGCGATAATGATGTGTATCATAAAATTACTAACTTCAAGGGTGGCCCCCCTCGTACAGTTTGTTGTAACATAGCTCAAAGTAGTTTAAAACAGCCAGCTGGCTGGTGGTACGCCAGCTGGTACACCGCATACAGTTCAGTGTATCATAAAAAATTTAATCATGCAGCCATGGCTCGCTTATATTTATTCTTGTTTAGTCTGAGCTGGCGCGTGGCACACGTCATGCAGTGTATTGAAACCTGATTTAATATTGCAGCCAGACTGCTCTTGGTAGATCCCGGCCTGTTTCATGTTAGAGATCAATTGTTTCTTCATTCACTTCCCCGTCGGGTTATAGCTGTTAGTCTCGCTCACCCTTCCTGATTTTCTGCTCTTCCCGGCGATCCTACACCTTATCACGTCTTTGATCGTAACTCCTAGGTGAAGCGTTTTATTTGTATCTTATTTCATTTGAGTGTTCGGTGTTTTCTTAATGATATATATTTATGACACGTTTCAAGAATATGCTACGATTCCAGTTTACAACCATCACTCGTTTTGTTTCTGGATTTCTTTCAATTTCTGAACAGCTCTTTACATTGGTAGCAGATTATGACGCCTCAGCTGCAGAAACTTGTGCGCAGAAAATTTAGCCTTGTTTGGAATGTCATATGACAAGGCAATGCGGAAGAACTGTTTGCAAATTGAAAGAAATCTAGAAACAAAACGAGTGATGGCTATGAATGAAATATTATCTTATAGGTGGTTTTCACGTTACGTCATCGCCGCCATGCTGGTGAACGTAAACAATAGATCTCTCATTAGCTCCTTTTGTTCGTCCACCAGCAGTTGTTCATTTCACTGTTGTTATCTGTGTCTCCAGAGATTGGCTGCAAACCACCTGAAACGGATCATAATCATTAAGAAAACACTGAACATTCAAATAAGATATGATAATAACTAAACACTTCGCCCGATTATGATCAAAGACACGGCGGTGGAAGACTTCGCTTTCTGGTCAACGACAGTCTGGCAGTCTGGCTGCACTATTAAAGGATATTTACTATTCAACACCCAGTGCCATTGTTCTCTCTCTGCACTAAATCACTTATTGCAGTCTTTAAAGATGCTAAAAACAAGTGTCTCAGGAAAACGGGGGCGATCCTTTTTGTCAGCAGGGAAATTCTCAGGGGTAGTATATACTAAACTTGCTAAAACAAACATGCAATTTTAAAAACAGGCTGCAATATTAAAAAATATTGCACTGTACAGGCTGCAATATTTTTACCCTTGTTTACGCCAAAAATACGCCAATCATGAAATACTTTAAGGATCTAGCGCCATTTCCTTGTCCTAATAGGCTTCTCACAAAGCGCTCATCTGAAGCAATATTAAACACCACACATAACTAATAAAAATGCCATGGTGCGATTCAATTAAATCATGTATTAAAAGCAGGAAAATTAAACGGGCTAAGGAAACTTACCCTTGTTCTCCGAACCACCAGCTTTAGGTGAATCTTCGCCAGTATTTCGAGTTCGGTTTTGTTGTGTTCTAAAAATCGCCTCTTCATCCTCGTCTAATATGAAGCCATCGTCGTACACTTATTTCATGTCTGGTCACAACCCAAGGAAAAAGTTACTCTGCACGTGCAAATACCACGGTATATCTAATTGTCTTTTGTTTCCGTATGGTTTGCCGGAAAACAAAGAAGAACAAAGAGATCTATTGAAATTATCATTAGTGGCAATTGTTCAACAAACCCGCTAGTTGGAAAACATCACATGCTCAAAAACAAACAACACAAATCAACTATTAAAACAAAGGCATCTACAGAAAAAAACTATGATGAGTGCAAAACGGGCCGCATTTCTCAGACTGCAAGTTGTTTAGCAGTAGTTCAGAGACCCGTTTGTTGAAAAATGTTGAAAACAACAACACATACACGAAACGCAATCAAATGTTCAAACCGCGCTAGTGTTTTTATTGGGATGCAAGGCATCTCAGTCACCAATTCCCAATTGAGCTAATCAACAAGTGCTAATTATGTTCCTTTGTGCGTTCAGGAACAAAGCGGAAGGGGCGCCTGCAATCAGGGATTTAATATATTGCAGTCAGCTGAGGGCGTAGCCCGAAGCTGACTGCAATATATCACATATTGCTGCCGGCGGAAGTAACTATCTAATACTTACAGGACAATGTATTATTTGTGCCAACAGCCAGTTCAGACCGAAATATAAGCAAGCCTTGGCTGGATGATTAGCATTTTATGGTACACTGAACTGTATGAGGCGTACCACCAGCCAGTTAATGTTCAGACGAAAATACTGATATTATGCGAGAGCTGGCTGTTAACTACTAAGAACTATGTTACACTCAGAGTAGTGGCATCACAAATCTGGGAGGCAATACCCATTGAAGTTAAGTGTCTGCCCCTTAAAACCCAGGCCAAACGGACTCGCAAGTAGACGCAAGATGAAAACTTGTGTTTACTTGCGATTCCGTTTGGCCAGAGCTTGCGTGCTCTTGCGTGCAATGGGTTGACTTGCGATGATTATGACTTGCGTTTACTTTGGTCGAGATTAATAATAATAATAATAATAATAATAATACTTTATTTACCCACGTGTCACCTAGGAGCTGAAGCTCGTTTAAACGTGAACGTGAAACTAATTACAAATAGTAAACTAATAAGATGTAATGACAAAAGATAAAGATATTGATAAGCTATATTGCTAAGCTATGATATATATAATATTGATTAATTAATATAATTAATTATTTAAAATAATTAATATAATTTTGATTAATTAATATAATATATAATTGATATAATATATTGATAAGCTATATTGCTATATTGTTATATTGATAAGCTATAATTTGCTTTCAAGTTGACGCAAGTTTTTCATCGTTTGGCCACCCGACCCGTTTCAATGTAAGTTGAGTGACGTCTATTCCTTGTTATAGCAACTTATTAACAAAGGAAATGGGTTTTTGCGATTTGTGTGTATTCGCGAGGAAACTTGCGACTCCGTTTGGTCACCTAACGCAATTCTCTCTGCAAGTTAAGCTTGCGTCTACTTGCGAGTCCGTTTGGCCTTGGCTTAATACTTTCGAAAAAGAATACAAACTTCTGCTACTAGACAGTCAGTGAATAAATCTCAATTATTATCTAGCTCTATTAATTAATTAATCTATCTTACCTATTTATCTGCTTTAAATAGTGATTACCTATGTATATTCTGTAAATAACCGCCCCTCACTAGTAACTGCACTGTGGTAGTGGCCAACTCGAAAGCTCTGCTCCTTTGGCCACTACGCGCTATACCAAATTAATGCCAAATGTACATGTAAGCTAGCTTTGTTTCTCTTTTTACTTTTTTTTCTATTCTTGTACACTAATGTTATGTTTGAATAAGTGTGAATAAACTGAAATTGAAACTGAAACTCTTGCCCCATCGACCTGGCGCACAAATATTCAAACTAGCTTGAATTCGTGCAAGGTCGCAGGGACAAAATGACACGAATTTTCAGTGTCGACCCCGTTGTGTACTGTTGGGCGACCTGTCCCCGAGACAAAATAAAAATAATAAACCAATGGGGAAGCGTTATTCATCCGGCTTTAGTATAAATCTACTAGCGTTCTATCACGGATGCTGTTCTCTGATTGGCTACGCTACTCACTATCTATGCTGTGATAGATAGTGAGTAGCGGTTGTCAACAAAATGGCGGCCGCTTCTTCACGTTTTCGAAGTATCTGCGAGGGGGATTATGATAATTTACTTGTTTAGTTTGGAACGACGATCGACTAGTAGATTTATACTAAAACAATTAGATTATTCGCTCTCGATTTCTATCCGTGATAGCTAAATTCGGGTTACGCCCTCATCAGCTATCACGCGATAGAAATCTCGAGCTCATAATCTAATTGTTAATAGAAAAGACGCCTCTTGTGTACTTGGTTGGCTTGTTGACCCAGCAGAGGCTTGTCCCTGCGACCTGTCGCCCAATGTGTGCCGACCTTTACGGCAGGATGTCATTTTGAAAGTGTGACTCTTGGTTCGGACCACAGAGAGCTTCCTAAGACCATGCTCTATATCCAGTGTTCCATCTCCTTTATGCCCAATTATCAATGATGCATTCTTGTTTGCATCATCAAATAGGTAGAGCAATTGAACCAGTGATAAACAAACATTGACCCGCGCCTGCCGTGCAGGATACGTCCAGGGTACTTGTCTCAGTAGTGTAACCTAAACGGCTTCATACTCGAGTTGAGGCCAATAATACGGTCGAACCTCCACTAACGGACACCTCCCGTAAGCGGACACCTCCCATAAGAGGACACCAATCCGTGGTCCCGGCGATTTCTCCTCTCCAACACTACATTTTTAACTTCCCGTAAGCGGACACCTCTCATAAGCGGACACGGACACCTATTCGGGGTCCACAGGGTCTAAAATAACCTCCCGTAAGCGGACACTCAACAATATCAAGAAACTTTATATCGAAATAGGTTCGGTTTTGGTGGTTTAATCACACACTTACCAAGACAAAAGCATTGTTTGAGTCTGAACAGTACAGTATATATGAGGGTAACGTAGTGATCTCGATTACATTACAAAATTTTTTTTTTTTTCATTACAGTATTTCAAAGTTTTCCTTCTATAACTTTTCTTCGAGCCAGTCGCACGAAAATTTGTCTCCTTGAAATTTAAACTCGCAAAGCAATTAATTACAAACCATATCCTGCCCCTGTGTTTATCCACTTTTGGCTTTAATAACAACCGTTAGACGCACGCTTCAAGGCCTTCGTCACCCACTGGGTCATGAACTTTGACACATGACCAATATCTGTTTTGTTCTTCTGTTCGATTCTGTTCACCTCAAAAACATTGAGGATTGAGTACGTTACTGGTTACATCTACATAAACTGTACATTAGCGGAAAGTCTTTTAATATTGAACCGTACTTTTTTAATTGGTGTTAAATTATTTGTATGGAAAAAAAGCAACATCCCACTCCCCTATGATGGATAATTCAATTACAAGTGGTCTTAAAAGACTTGTTCTGGTACCTCTTCTTAGACCTCCCGTAGGCGGACACCTCCCGTAAGCGGACACTTACCCTTGGTCCCGAGGGTGTCCGCTTATGCTAGAGGCAATGTACAACATCATGTGAAAAATACTCCTGTACATATACTGATTCTGTTTGTCCTGGATGGTTGCTCCAAAGATACTCTGCGAGCAGAGGCCCTTCGATCTTCCTAGATAAATCGGGAAGAGGAAGGAACCTCTGCCAGCCGCCTCGACTTTCTTTGATGTGCCGTTCATCCACCGAAGTGGATGAGTCAGTCCGGTTAGAAACCAGTCAGACCGGTTTTGGCCCAAAACGCATGCGCCTTACTAGAAATTATTGACTAAATAGGTGCCCGCGGTTCATTGTTTACACTCGTCTACTGACAAAATGATATTCGTTTCTCTGTCGAAATCGGTAAAATCTCAACTCGTCATCTTTACAGGCAGACGACAACAGCGATGAACGACCCGAGCGGATTTTCTTGTAAGCTTTGGGCGATGGGCTTGGTTTTGTGAGTCGCTTTACACTGATCGTCTTGCGACAGGACAAGGAGTCACTGAAGAGTATTTTGAACGGAGCTCGCTTCAGTAATTTGTTGAATGATCACACAATTCCTTTTATCCAACGATTCCGTTTGCCAGCCACATGGTCTACAGACACCACATGACTGAACAGTTAAGTCAAAATTTTCCTCTAAGATGCTCTGTAACTTATCTCGAAGGCCTGTGTGATGTTTCATTTTAAATGTACATCGTTCCGTGCCGACATACCGCACAACAAAAATACCGGATCTTTTCCTGCAGTTCATGTTTTTTCGTCACCTTTTTCCCTGGCGTCTTAGAAGAACCTAAAATACGAGACGATTCCCTAAAAGAATCGCCTGGATTAAAACTGGAAATACGTCGCTTTTTTGCAACGAATCGCTGAGACTATTTTGCCGTGCAAGCACCTCGCGAGAAAATACTAATAGTTAATTGCTAATGAAAGCGTCGGTTACATTTGAATTTGACGCATGCTCAACAGGGAAAGTCGAGGCGGCTGGCAGAGGTTCCTTCCTCTTCCCGACTTATCTAGGAAGATCGAAGGGCCTCTGCTCGCAGGGTACTCCAAAGACAGTGGTAATCAAAACTTTTATCTGGTGTATTTTAAAACCAATTGGCACGTTCCAGAACGTTTCCAAATTTTGTCAGGGGGTAAACAGAATTCGTTTGGTTGCTTGTGTGCAACAAAGGAAATGGGAGACGTCTGCAAGCAGGCTAACAGCATTTTTGCTTGGGTAGCCTGTGGAGGGACGATACTCGGTTTCAGTCCCCGTCCTTTTAAAAGGGAACTTGTTCAAAATGGCGGAGATAACAAGTTCAGGTAAAGCCAACACTTTATTTTTATATGACTAAAATATACTAAAATCGATCCCTGAGTATACCAAGGATGCATTCCTTTATTTGAGCGTATTGTACCAAGTCTCGCTCTTTAAAAGAGACCAAAAGAGGCATTCTTCAACCCCCTGATAAAGGGGTTTTCTTTCTTCTTCTTTCTGCTAGACGAGTCGCTTCGCCGCGGCGGTCGTCGTTACTGCATCGCGAGTCAAGAGAAAGCTCCGACAGGTAGCCCAACCGCAATATAAGAGTTTGTATGGGAAATAAAACAAAGAGTAAATACATGTAAAATAATCTCAAACGGGTAAAATCCATCAACAAAGTTCAAATGTTATTTGCAGTACCTGGTGTTCCCCCTCAAAGTCACCCGAAAAATGCGATGAGATTTATTCACGCAGCACCTTGAGGATGCCCCTAAACCCATTGTATCCCTAACCGTAATACCCCCCCTCTCCCCACACCCCCCCCCCGACACACACACACACACACACACACACATACACACCCAATACTACTTTATGCTATTGATTCACCACCTTATTTCCTCAGCCTCACACATAATTATTTATTTTTCTTTCTTTGCAGGAGTCTTGTTTGTTACTCTCGCAATATTTTCTGGCTGACGTGATCCACAGTGGACTGTCCCCTCAAGTCATCCACAATTTGACGAGATTAAGCAGCTTCTTCAAGATGCAAAGACTCAGGGATTTATCTATGGCCCTGAGCAGATGCCCGCACGGCTTGGCTACAAGGGTTTCTTGATAAAAGACAAGACAGCAAATTCACCAGAACTGATTGTAGGTCCTGAAACAGTGGATCTGCAAAAGCAACTGCTAGCGACATGTCCAGATGATGTACTGCTGCAAGGAAAGAGAGAAATAGTTTTGCAGGAGATCAATGCTGGCAATGCCAGAGCTGGTGCACCATGAAAGCTCTTGACAAGTATTACCTCGAAAATGGAGCTGAGATGTAGCAATGTATAAGTTATGCATTCCTTCACAATAGTCTTAATTACAATAATAATTTTATGACAATAATAAGGTCACAGAAGACACTATAATTTATTATTAGAGCATTATACAGGATATAATGTATGTTAAAAACATGAAAAATTGAAGTTCCATTTGATTATAGGGAAACACAGATTATGTTAGTTTGGGAATGACATTAATTTTGAGCACTTATTTAATGATTCATGGAGGACCCCTGATAGAGGTGATCTTCAGATTATACAGAGCTTTGACTGTAAATATGCTCTGGGTTGAACCTCATAATGCAGACTCTGGCAAGTTTATCATGAATGAAAACCATGGTTAGGCAATGTTCTTCTGCGGCAATGAACTATAAAAGTCAGTCTGTGCTGGCTTGTGTACACAAAATTCAAGGAGTATTCAAGAGTA
>JAEMWC010000233.1:10000-27500 GCA_016490735.1 Pachyseris speciosa | reverse complement strand
AATTTTTTTTTTCAGGCTTCTTTTCGCAATTGCATAAATTGCGTTCACAACTGCGAGGATCATTCTTCATTTGAATACTGTCAGTGTTATGCACGTCATCGGCTTCCCTGTGGGTTCGACCCCTGGCCTACCAGCGAGATATGTGGGGGAATACAAGGAGATGGATGGATTATTTGCCCGAGGGTAGGGGAAAATCTTGACATTGTTTTACGATGGGGAAATTCTAAAGTTTGAAAAGGACGTCATGGGGATTTTCAGCTGAGAGACACCTCACCCAGGGGACTTTGTCTTGAGAGATTCCCCGACCCCCCGGGGAAATTCCTCAAGTTTGCTTGACTGATTTTATAATCCCCCTGGTCAGCCCAGGGATCGACCCCACAGGGAAGTCAATGACATGTGCATTACCTCAAAACAAACAATAAATTAATAGAAAAATGTTTTATATAACAAAACCTTTATTAAAAACATTGAAAGAAATTACACAAATCCAGTCTGTAAAATGTTTAATCTAGAATTTTAATGGGAACATACCAATAAAATAACAATAATTGAAGGGTATCACTTTTTTTTTCTTTAAAATCCAAAACATTTCTAAGTCTCCATCTGCTTTGGCATAATTTTATAGAATGGAAGGATTAGCTTATGACTTTTGCCAAAAATTCAAGAAAAGGGAAACAAGTGGATCTGATGCATGTTTGATTTCTTTTGTTTTTAGTTGGTTCAGTTTTAAGAAAAAGTCATCCGCTAATTTGCTTAATCCAGGCGTTTAAATCACAATAGGTGCAGAACTTCATTTCTGACACCATAACCAGTCTACATGTGCATGCCGAAGTTGAATGAATTTAGAGAGATCTGGATTTCAAAAGCAGGAGTCCTTCAATTGTTAATTATGCACCTGTTTCACCCAAACAACAACATTAACATGGTCCTATGCTATAAAAGATAATGTGCAGTAATCCTGCACACTGTGATGCTTACATAAAATTTAACGTATGCCGTTAACACAATCTTACACTTTAAAACTAAGTGCCTATTACTTGGATTTCATAAGAAGGAAAATACTGATTTGAAGGGCTGACATAGGGAATGGGTAGAAAGGTTGATTGAGAATTTTATTTTTATTTTTTATAAACAATCCTATGTATTTCTTTACATTTGTCTTATCTTCTGAAAATACCATTAGATTTAGCAAATAGTGGACTTGCTTTAATGGGAAAACATGCTACATTTTTCATACATGTATGTCATGCATCAAACATCAGAACATGTTTCATGTTTTTTTTTCATAGGATTACTAAAAGGTGTCTTCTAAAATAATAATAATAATAATTAGTAGATAAGATAATAAATTTTCAATTTAAAAATACTCTGCACTTGTAATGTGAATACAACTTAAAATGTCTAACGTCTAAAATAATTAGATAACATTTCAATATTTAACATAATCTGCTCTTTTAATATGAATACAACTTAATGGTTTAGTCTGGTAACAAAAACAAGGAATTCTCTAGTATGCACAAAGACATATGTTATGCAAGAGTACTTCCTGGAAACGTAAAGATCTCTGACCAGAGACATGTCAATACATTTCATTTCAACGGACTATATACACATGTAGCTTAGCACATACACTGTAGCACAGTATAGCATAGCATAGCATCTATTCTATAAGTGAGGCTATGAAAGACTTTGTCCATACCCATAGTGAGGATGGCCATTATTTTTCTCAGAGCTTAGGTGAAGGGAACACTTAGAATGGAAGAGCAGTAGATTCTGCCTAAAGTTAATGGCAACTTTCTTTATAGAGCTGCTTCTTCAAAGGTGAAAATGTTATACGTGCTAGTAGCTAGGCTTGCACAGTAAACGTGTCCAAACAGACTTGCAATGCAGACACAACCAAGACCCTAATCTACTGAAACATCAATGATTTACAATGGAGTTGAAACACAGCCATGAAAATATGGAGGAAATCCCAGAAGCTTTACATTTTCACTGCATGACACAGTGAACTGTACTTCCAAAACAAAAGCAGATTTCTGATGACCAACGTGTCCTCCTGATGAAAATCAAACATTGACATGTGTACTTAATTTATTTAGGCTCAAAAATAAAACTAAACAAAAGCAAAAACTTTTGGTCATTGCATGTCCATAACACGCAGGTTTTGGCCAAACAAGGAGAGATGCATGCATGCACTGTATATACAGCTTTAAAGGAGGCTGTATTATCCCAAACATAATAATTATGCTTGTGACTCTTTCAAGATCAAATCTGTTGACAGTATGCAAAATAGTAAACTCAACCACTGGGCTTAAGGTGGCTCAATTCGATTTTTCAATTGTACAGTAATTAGGCATAGGATTTTGTAATTTGTTTACTCATCTGATGAATTTTACCATGTTAAGATAAAGTTATCTTATCTTATCTTATCTTATCAGAAGTGACACTTTCCAACTTTAAAATAATATAAATCACAATGCAATGCAATCAAGTAATCAAGGGGTGGAAGAGGAAAGCCACTGTACCAAAAATGAACAGTTCATCAGAAAGGAAGTGAAAAATCTGCTCCCTACTCGGTCTTGGCATAGCTGGTTCAGAGGTTACATTAATTCCCAACACATGCGTGACTGATGGCTACTGCACTATTGTTACTTACTAGAGAACACGGATCTACAGATTAGAATATGTAACTGGCTTCATTCTCCGAAGGCAATGGTGCATTTCGGAAAAGCATGGTGCGCTGGAATTCACGTTGGGTATGTATAATGAAACAAACAAGTGACAAGC
Organism: Pachyseris speciosa; assembly: GCA_016490735.1. Lineage (NCBI taxonomy): Eukaryota > Metazoa > Cnidaria > Anthozoa > Scleractinia > Pachyseridae > Pachyseris > Pachyseris speciosa. The sequence goes on along the minus strand of JAEMWC010000233.1, from coordinate 24,713 downwards.
AAAAATAATGAGCAGGTGTTGAAAATCTGAAAGCAAAATATATATCAATGTTTGACCATCTTACATTATTTCAATTACCTTGAGACTGAGAAGTCTTGAAAATAGTAATTCAACTATATAATAACCGAGTTTAAAAGAAAACAAAAACAGCTGAAAATTTCTCAAAATCGCTCTGACTCATAGAGTTTGTTTAAACTCACTACACATCGTGTACACTATCTCAACTACATGTACAAGTACAGTGGATAGTTTAGAAAGAAAACCTCTAGATTTCAAGAAAATTGACTGAGTAAAAAAGCAATGACCTCATTGCATTGCTATGGTAACTCTGATCTTGATAAAATCCACCTAACCCGAAACTTTGGTCTATCCCTAGCAGGAGTGCGGATATTAACCTCCAGTATTATGTTTTAGTGCGTTGCTATTTATATTTAAAGTTGAAAGGTGTCACTATTGAAAAATCCAACTGAGCTACATGTACATTAATTATAAAACAATTCAAAATGTTATTAATATCAAAAATAAATTTGCCAGAATGCTCATAATGTAAAATTGAACTATAATAGAATTTACAACTGGAGAAACAAAAAGTTCAATCACCCAGTAACCTAAGGTGTTGTTACAAAGGGCTTTGTTTTGCAGTGGAACATCTTAAACTGAATGCTACAAAAAAATTAGAACACAAATGATCCTACACAAGTGCAAGAATAATATTTTTTAGTTATACAAAAACTGACAAGAACGATACCTACAGTTTTAGCAACTTCCATTCTGAGTCTGACCCCGTGATTCAGCCGTGAGAACTCATATCTATGCTCTGAAATTAATAGTTTTAGAGACTGTGTGCATTGAAGACAGCATAATGATATTGTGAGTGTGACATCCCTCAGTGTAGTTTCAATTATAAAAAGCCTCATTTAAATGCAATAAGCAATAAAAGCAACATGTTACCGTACATGTGTAGGTCTCCTCTTCAAGAGCAGTTGCAAATTTTGGAACTCACAGTATGGCAGCCGATGGGAGAAGTTGTAAGACACACATTTTATTGTTGGTGTTAATTTCCCTTTTTTGTTCTTGATGTCTGTCCTGTATGCTTGTAAAACTAGTCACCGTAAGGAAAATTTTCATGGTGGTCAGTTTTTGGGCCTAAAGGGTTAATCATATAGTGCACACAGACACTCCACATGATGTGGATTTACAAAGCAGAGTTGGGATCACACACAACCACAGTGGAATCTTGCTGCTTTTGGCCGCACAGACTTGAGTGTGAGTCCTGTGCATTTGACGTGGTACCAATTGTCACAATCATCACATTGTACCCAGTCCACTACATTATGTTTGTTGTGAGGGTGAATGCAGTCAACAGATGCACATGTGTTGTACATAAAATCATCCTCCTGTTGGTTAACATCATCAGATTCAAGTTCCCAACACTGTCTTGCTACCTTTTTCCTGCGACGTTTCATGCTGGATTTTCTTGGTCTTTTACTGGCTGCATTCAATGGTGAGACAACAAGGTTAATTTATTCATTGTGCAATAACAGGTGTGCCTCATTCATGTATGTGAGTTAACAGTCAATCTGTTATGGAAAATACTGTGTAATAACTAATATGAATTTTTTAATTGAAGAAAATGAGCACTTGTTGCTACTGTATCTCAGTGATGCATTACCGGTATGCCTGCACTGTACATGCATGTACAATAAATAATGCAAACTCATGTACAGTGGAATACTGTTAATACAGACACCAAATGGACTTAGAACTTAGGGCTTTAAAGTGCCTATGAAATGAAAAATAATTGCTGCTCATTTGAAAGGCTTTTCAAAATACAGAAGAATGGCATTTTCCTTTTTGGAATATCTTTTTTCTTTCTAGAGATATTAACGTTTTTGTATTATGCAAATTAGGAGAGTGATGACGTCATAAATTGTGCAACTAAAATGGTAAAATACTGAATCAATAATATCTCTAGAAATATTGGAGCAGTGTTCTTCAAACTTGGCACCAGAAATGTACACCACAAAAGAAACAAAATGACACCTGTGTTGCTGTTGCTATGGCAACAGTTTTGCCGCTGGTCTTGTCTTATTTAGAAATGAAATTCCCAGTTTTTGTCTTAACCAAGTATCATCCACTCCCAGCAAGCTAATGAGGAGAGTTAAGACAATAATAGAACCATGTCTGTTCCGAGCAGGACCCTCTGTCCCACTTAAAAGGGTTGCAAATGGGGATATTCGGTTTTTGACAGAAAGAGACTGGAGCCAAGAGAGTTGCCGTGGCAATGGCACCACAGGTGTCATTTTGTTTCTTTTGTGATGTACATTTCTGGTGCCAAGTTTGAAGATCACCGCTCCAATATTTCTAGAGATATTTTCGATTCAGTATTTTACCATTTTAGTTGTACAATTTATGACGTCATCACTTTCCTAATTTGCATAATACAAAAACGTTAACGTAAACGGCCAGTTTCGTTCTTGTCCAAACTCAAAAGGCCATATTTGGTAAAAATCGCTACGTTTCTTGCATTTATTGGATATCCAAATTTAAAGGGCATTCCATTTCGTGCTCACCACTAACAGTTAAGGCAATGTTCGTGCGATTGAGAAAGTTGCAATGTTTTGAAGCATGGGAGTTTTTTACGGCCGGTTTTGGCCGGCACGGGTGCCAATGGGTTAATATCTCTAGAACGAAAAAAGATATTCCAAAAAGGAAAATGCCATTCTTCTGTATTTTGAAAAGCCTTTCAAATAAGCACCAATTATTTTTCATTTCATAGGCACTTTAATAGAATAAATACTCCCAGAAACTACAGTGTAGAGGTTCCCCTAATACTGGGAGGGACTGGTCAGTTTTTAGAACCTGCAGAGGTGAGAGGCCACTTTTAGCGAGCTAATGGCAGGGCAGGACAGAGTGTCCGTGTTATCAAGGTGTCCGAGTTGGACAGTCTAATTTAAGAGAACGTAATAAGACCTTTTCATTTGTTGAGGACAAAGAAAACTGTCTGTTATAAATGGGTGTCTGTAATAAGCAGGTGTCCATAGAGCAGGGTTCTACTGAACAGGTGTTCTGTCGCTTTTATAACTTACGTTTATTAGCAGTACTTTTCGATTCTTCTGTAGCTTTAGATCCTTTTACTTTCAATCCTTTACTAACTTGGTTGGTAGGTCTAACAGTGACACTGCTGACTGGTGTCTGAAGGGCATGAGTGCTGTTGCGGGGTGCACCTGTCTAGTCAAATGACTTGGGAGATTCAGGGAGCTGAACTGAAAAGATGTCTTCATCACTCTCCTCCTCCATGGCCCCACCTGCTGCTGCAGCATAGGCCATGAGATCATCGTCACTGTGTTCTGAGTCAGAGCTGTCACCGACAAAATGCCGATGCCAGCTTTGTTTACCTTGTGTTGAGTCAGGCAGTCTAGAAGGAAATGGGAGAGAGGCATTTTTTTTTATTAGCACTTAAATTAATTTGTCCTTTCACCACATTTCATGTGTCTGTACAGTCAGGGTTCATACTCTTTTTTGGACTAAAAATTCAAGGACATTCCAGGCCACAATTCAAATTTTTCAAGCACTCCATCCAGTAAAAAATTCCCTTAGAATGTGATACTAGATGATCGGGTTTAAAGGAATAACTGCCAGATTTGTTCAAGTCTAAGTCTTTTCTAGTTCTTCCACTAAGTGGAAACAGTCAAACAGCAAATTTCAAGGTTTTTCAAGGACCCAATGTACTTTTCATGGACTTTCAAGGACTTTCAAGGATTTTCAAGGTGCGTGCGAACCCTGTACAGTACAGCTGTACATCACTGCTGAAATGACAACCTGTAAGCACCAAGTGCAGGGCTTTCAATAAGGGTGGGGTCCTGGGATTTTCCTGGATATTTTGAGGTACAGTTTAAATCCTGGCTACTTTTATGCATACTGTATGAAGGAAATCAACATACAGTACCGCCTGAAAGTATTGACCCATTGGGACGAGGCAATACCTCGTCTATGCCGCGGGTAGTGGCCGTGCGTCCACCGCGGTATTAAAAAATGTGACATTGTATGGGAAAACGTGCACTAACGCTTTACCGTTAAACGGACGAAAATAAACGCATTATAAATGGGAAGTAAATGGTTAGGTGAGGTGTTTAAACGGTCTTCATAACCGTTTAAACGAATAGCTTTGAATGTTAAACGGAAAGCTTAAAACGTTAAACGGTTGAGCAAAATTCATAAACGGAAAGCTCAAATCGTTAAACGGTTGATCAAAGTCCAAAAACGGATAGCTTAAAACGTTAAACGGTGGAGCAAAATCCATCAATTCAACGGATTGGAAAATGTTTAACCCTTTAACCGTTATACTCTCAAAAGCTGTAAAACGAATAAATTAAACAGAAAAATATTAATGCACAGACTTGTACATCTTAAAAGGTAACTTAAGTTTAATGAAGACAAACGACTTCTGTACCTTCATTCTTCTGTTTCAGCCATTCAAAACTGTATTTAACATGGCCATCGTCGCTCAAGATTCCAAAGACAGACCGATTGCCGGGTGTCATGCTCACGCTCCTTCAGTCGAATAGTGCATTCTGACAAATTGCTCCATATTGAAAACAGATTCCTTGTCGATCGGTCGAAATGAATGTATTTCTATGAATATTCTTTAAAAAAGAATTTCACTTTTATTGCGCTAGGGAGAAGTACAGCTAATGCAATATAAACCAAAGGCAAAATCAGAGTATGCACCGCAAACACGTGCACTGCAATCACAAATCATAAAGAAACTCAATCGCTTGCGACCTTTCGCGATTGGCATCCATTTAGCGATTGTATTGGGCTAAGAGTTACGAAATTATTTACCATAAATAATGTTTGATTTTGCAATGACCTGTTGACTATCCTGCCAGCGGCCGAACTGTTTGACTTGACAGCTTACGCTTGTAGATAATAAAAATTCAAGCTCTTCAAAGTCTTCAAACTGGCCACGACCTTAATTTACGAACATAATTCCCCTTACATTCGCCAAAATAATAGTTCTTGACACCTTCCAAAGTGATTCTAAAGCCTGGTTTCCATATAATCGTCCGGATTGTCCCAATCGTCCCAGTCATTTCCAAAAATTTCGAAACGATCGGGACGACTGAGACGATTGCTGGTTTCCATATAATCGTCTCGATTGCTTCAAATACTTGTCCGGACGATCATATGGAAACCAGGCTTAAGCTTCGTCGACAAGTTTCATGCACTAAAAGTTATCATATGCACGTTTGTTGTGTCGTTGATTAACAGTTTTTGCTAAAAGCCGATGTTGATTACCCCACGAGTCCCAAGGGACCTCTACTCCATCCAAAAGAAAAAAAAATGATGTCTTCGGCGCTTCATAGAACCTTTGAAGAACGATCTTGTCAGTAACAAGAGTATTTTACCATTTGAATCAGTTCATTGTGCCAAAGAGAACTAAATATATTTTTTAAGCACTTGCCGATGCTGCAAAATAATATTCCCAAGGGACTAGAGCTGGCTTTGTGTATGCAAATGAGGAAGAACATATGACAGCCAACTGTTCATGAGATCACCACCGGTTTGCGACGGATTCTTATGAAACCTCGCACATTTACTAAATGCTGCATGATAAATTGATCTATGGAGGTTGTTTTTTGTTTTTGTTCAAAATATGAGAATTTATTATATTGAGGGACAGTCATGTCACCGGTTGTTTTGTACTGTGCAAAAGCCAAAAAGAACAAATTTAAAACCAAACATTGAGCTCTCTTTAGCGTCTTTTGAGTTTCATTCACCACAAACTGTGGAGCGTTAGAAATAATGAAAGGTTTAGAATATCGGCCAAACCACTTTCTGATTTTCAAGCGGTCCAATAAAATTATTATGCATGCCGGGCCATCTGTTAAGATTACATCAATTGGCGGTTCGAAATGTGATACACTTTACGCACTTTTCGTTTTTATTTCGCTGGCGTGTGTTGACAGCAAATTAAAAAGCTTTAAAACTCATTAACCAGGCAGAATATCTTGAATCGACAGAGCAAGGAAGAAGAAACCATTTCTATTAAATGTGTTCCAGTGAAAAGCGCTTTCTGCACCAACCGCAGTGGACACTAAGTTGATTACGTCTTTACTAATCAATCGCAAATAAATATTGTCAGCCGGTATATCAGGTAACCAAAATTGTACTTTTCTTTCGCAAAAATTTCCATTTCGGTAACTGTAGATTTACAGATTTTCCTTTAGTTTTGCTCCATTTCGTTTCGCAAAGTACCGTAAGCCTTTAAACAAGAAGAGCGTTAAACGGCTTACTATTTTAAACGGATGGCACAACCATTTAAACGCGATGTCGCAAGTGCTAAACGGAGAGTATTTTTTTATAAACGGATGAGAAAACCGTTTAAACGTTTTGCCCAAAGCGTTAAAAGGATACTACTTTTTATAAACGGATAAGAAAACCGTTTAAACGGTTTGCATGAACCGTTTTAAACGGAAGATAAACGGATAATAAACGGAATTTTCTATTAAATGGTAAAGCGTTAGTGTACGTTTTCCCATACAAGGTCACAAATTGTTCCCGCGGGAAAACCGAGGTACAATTTTGCCACGGGAATACTGTGGGAGAAAAGACGAGGTAATGCCGCAAGGAAAGAACAATGACGATTAATTCAAGGTGTCAAAAAAGCGGAAGGATTGTAAGGTGCGAAGATTCACGGACATAAAAATAACGCTGTGCGCGATTTGCGTATCGACTTGTAATTTTTGAAACGTACTCTATATAATGTAAAATCAAAGTCTTTGATACGCTAAGGGGCTTGCCCTGGTTAAACGCCATATTTCACATGTGAAGTACGGCATTTGTCCCAATTCTTGGCTTTCACGTAACGCAAGCATCACGCAAATAAAAACTAAACTCGCTTATCTTTCAATAAATTAAGTCAAGAAACTGAGATAGTGTAGAAGAGTAATAAATAAACAACGTATCGAAGTTTCAGCGTTGTGCGATATTCCGAGCTCGAGTTATTCGGTAAAGTGTACTACTCAAAATTATAGTTTTTATTATGGAGATGCCATACTGGCACCTTGTTCCTGTGAGGAACCCCAACATGGCGGTTGGAAATCCATTGGTAACATCTGGAGGTCACTTTTTCTCTCGCAAAAGATTTTTTCTCTCTGCTAAACTTCAAAACATTCGCATAGTCACTTCTCTTAACATATTGGTTATTCAGAACTCGAAAACACAACGTAAATCGATATTTACGCGTACGTGATATGTTTCTCAGATGCAACCACGATGTCAGGCATTGTAAAAAAATCTAAATTCAAACTACTTTATTTTCAAAACAAAGCATCCTACCGAGCTGAAAACATGCAAGCAGATATATCTTTAAAATTTCTTTAACCTGATGAGGTTCTACCTCAAAATTTTTAATTTTAGTTTTTTCTGATGACGCGTGCTGATTTTATTTGGATTGGCTGAGGCGTTCTTCACGGCTGGCTTTTTCTTCCCTTGTAATCTTAATTCTCGGACAACTTGGGAAATTTTAAAATTTCGTCTATAGAACGACAAAATTCTTAACTTGACATACTCTGATGTTCGAACCATCTTTGCTCCGGTGCTCACGTTGTGTTGTCGTCACGTGCCGTGCTCGAATTTGCATAAAACGCCAATACGCACCAACGACCAATTGAATTTGGATTTGTTCTTTGAAATCTCGGCCTGCCTTACATAGAATTTCTTGGTAATTTCTTCGCTTCCCTTAATATCTTAGTTCTAAATAACTTCGAGTCAATCTAACAACGTTTTGGATCTGTAATAAGCTTAATTCAAATTTCCTGTCCGGTTGCCGTACATTAGACATAACATGTAAATTGATATTCGTGCTCTGTGCAGCATAACATGTAAATTTCATTTTCGTGCTCTGAGCGTCACAAAACATGCCGAAATATTCTTTCCTTTCTTTCTTTCCATCAAGATGCCAACAGATCTGTTTACGTACTACGGAATCCGAGGTGGCTCAGCCACTTTTGTTTTCATTTTCATTTTGGTTTGCATTTCTCTTCGGCGTTTTCATTTTCGTTTGCATTTTTTTTTTCATTTGTAGTTGTATTTTTCGCGGTGCGCTTGCGGTTTTAAATTTCGTTTCGTTTCTGTCATCACTAGCCATATCAGTTTCGTTTTCATTTCGAGTTTTGCTTTTCATTTTGACTTTTTCGTGACGTCAAAATTAAAATGGAGAGCAAATACCCTTTATGTATGACGTCAAAATCAAAATGGAGAGTAAAACTTCCTAATAAGGAAGGCCATTATCCATCAACTTAAGTGAGTGATGACAGAGATGATGATGCCCAAGCGAACGATGGCAGAGGCCAGACTCGCGACAAACTTCTTCCTCAGTGAACTTTTTTTGCGGGATCAAGAACTTATGGTAGCAAACAATAATATCACAGGCCATTCACAAATCCCACAAACGTGTCGCATGAATGTAGTAACCTTTCACATGTAGTGTTACAAGATTTAGCTACTACAATTTGGCTCTAACTCTAACTAGTAGGTCTTTTAAAGATCTGCCTCTTTTATAAGAAATAATAGGATTTTCTTTAAACATTTCTTTAAGTTTAGGTTGTGATTCTATGAGATGCCATTTATCCATTAGAATGCGTTTGTTGTTTGGCAGACATGGGTTGTATTGCGTTACATAGGGTAGCAGGCCTGATAGGGTAGTATTTCTTTATGCGCTCCAGTGTTTTCTTTGAGAGCTATCTTTCTATCAGAGAATCTGAATTCCGAGAGTGTTTTATCGATAGGGTTGTACAGGTAGCCTCTCGCCTGAAGGCGTAGTTTGAATTTTTTATGTTTTCTGTGAAAGTCTCCTCTGAAGAATTAGTTCTTAGTAGTCTAAGACCTTCACCCTTGACGAAACCTTTTTTGACCCCGGGACGATGACAGGATTTAAAGTGCGTGTACTGGAATGTTTCAGTAGGTTTACAATAAGTGCGCGTGTCAAGGATAGCTTCCTTGGCAAATCTCGTTCCTCTGTAATGCATGTATCAAGGAAGATCGTTTCTTTGTCAGAAACAGCAGTGAATTTTATTGTAGGGGGTGATAATTATTTGCATGTTCAATGAACTTGTTAATTTCCTCTCTGGTTAGTTAACAATTATTCACCGAAATGGAGGTGTATAGCGGTGGATATTTACCGAGCCGCGAAGCAGCAAGGTAAATATCCACCACTTTCACCGACACCGAGGTGAATAATTGTTTTAGTATATACCACACAAGCTGAATAATTAGCGGACCACAACATTACTTTATGCGTCAATATACCGACAAGCTGTCGGAATTGTAAAATCTCGCGCGCCAGCTGCTCGGAGGTGACTAGTACTTGCTAATCACCTCCGAGTTAACCAGTCAGAGCGCGCGAAAAGCACTATTCACTTGTGTGGAATATACTAATGTCCCATAAGGAAAACACGTCATCGATTTATCTCTTCCATACCAACGGTTTTGTACTGTGCTGATCGATAATTGCTGTCTCGATCTCAGTCATTTACAACGGAATGAGATTTCCCAAGCAATCTATCCTGACACGCGCACTTATTTTAAACCAACTGAAACATTCCAGTACACGCACTTTACATAACATTATTAGTCTTATTTTTCCTAAAGAGATCTCTCAAGAACGCTACCACCTCGTCCACAGCGACATTCATATTAAACTCAGCCAGTCATGCACGGAACTGAGACCCAGAGACCTTAGTTTGATCTATGACTCTACGTCATCACCCACTCATGATCGATAATAGCCTTCCTTATTAGGACTTTTTGCGCTCCATTTTAATTTTGATGTCACGAAAAAGTCAAAATGAAAAGCAAACTTGAAAATCGAAATGACAATGAAATCTGATTTGGCAATTGATGACAGAAACGAAACGAAACTTAAAACCGCAAGCGTACCGCAAAAAAATACAAATGCAAATAAAATCAAAAATGCAAACGAAAATGAAAACGCCGAAGAGAAATGCAAACCAAAATGAAAATGAAAACAAAAGTGGCTGAGCCACCTCGGATTCCGTTTACAGGTCACATTCCACAGGTCAGCACACACTGTAAATGAATAAAACTTCGAAGCCTAACTCCACGCGAGCGCACCGAGCATAAATGCGCTTCGAAGATTCGATTCAAAATAGTCGCTACAATTGCTAATATCAAAATAATTTACAATCAAAATATTTCTCCAAATATTTTTATTTCTGGTCCGATTCTAACAACAGAATCATTTCTGCCATGTATCGAAAAAGCTGATAGATCTATGTGTAGTGACCATGACTGTCCTTCCTGTTCAAGATTTCCTGCCGAAACTTTTAGGTGCTACTTTGTCACTTGAAACACAAAGGAAATAAACGCCTATTCAAACTCGACCGCGGTATTTTATTACCTCGGTTTTACCTCAGTTAACTTTCCCACGGCAACTGTGGAGCCTGACCGAAAAGTTCCCTCGGCAAAAAAGCGGCCTGCCGCGGGAATACCGAGGGAAAGTCGCGAGGAGGTCACGCGGCAAAGACGCGGAAAAGGGGTCAATACTTTCAGGTGGTACTGAATTTAGTAAAACACAACAGCTGGAATCCCTGGCTGTACCAACTGAATGACTCATGGATGATTTATTCACTTCACACTTTATCACAAACAAATCTAAACTTTCAGATAAAAACCTGACCATACAATGTACCTAGTATACTTGTCTGTTGCACTATTTGCAGCTACATGGCCAGGAGTATCTGGGGTGAGGAAGCTCATAAGACCTGGCATACCAGTGGCTGCAAACAGAGGGGTCATGGGGCCAGGCTTCACTGTCTGGGGACTTGGGGTCTGTGTAAAGGTCAATAACATACTGAATTACAGTGTGCAAAGTTCTGCGATGATCATTCTTACACATCATACAGTTTGTATGTCAACATGTGCCTACAAATACAGATACACATAGATCCTGCCTGCGAAATCACCCAGAACTTCATACATTGTACAGCTGTAAATATCATGGATGTCTGTGCCAAATTTGCTTTCTAGAATTTTCATTAACAAACTGGTATGAATGATGAAGACTTAAATAAGTAAAAAACATTCAGTTATTGTTTTCCTTTGTCAATTTTTTTAGCCTCATTAAATACCATTTTTAAATCCCGAGCAAATCTTTTTTACCACAATTGCTGGCAAATTTGCAATCTGGTTGGCTAATTTGCTGTTGTCTACACGTACATGTATTTATAACAGTTTATATAATGAGGTGAATAGTTTGGGCATTGTGATTGGTTCTTAGCTATGATCTATTAGAGGACAGATGCATAAATTATGTCATCACTGCAACTATTTTTCCAGAAAGGTGAAAATAAACAAGTTTTTCGCAAGTGCATTTTGTTTCTTTATTATATAAAACAAATAGATTCCATGTTGCTGTGCGTCTGTTCAGTAATAGATCACAGAAGACGTCAAAATGTGGTAAAAACATGATTTCAGTGACACGCTCGCCTGCGGCTCATGTGCCACTTCTTTGTTTTTACCATATTTTGACGTCATCTGTGATCTATTACTGAACAGACGCACGGCAACATGGAATCTATTTGTTAACAAGACAATGCTGCTCACATCAATGTGTCTCAGAAAACCTTTACAGTAAAGTGATTGTGTTCTTTGGTACTTTGCCCAATACAATTTCTGGTACAATATGCTAAACAAAGATGTAAAATGTTTCCATTCAATTAAGAACTGTGCTGTACCTGTCTTTGGACTTCTGGTGAGGAAGAACACAGCTGTTCAGAGTTTTTGTGTTTCTTGTCTGGTGGTGTTGCAGGGTACTTCTCAAACTATTACAGGAAAAGATAAATTCTAATCAGGAGGGCTTAAGAAAAAATGAAGAGCAAACACTGGCAAAAATACAGTGCAAGTCACATTTTGATGTCATCCTGACATGAATAATAATGATGAACATGAATTTTGAATGAATTAAACATTAAAAAACAACAACAACAACAACAACAACAACAACAATCTCGAAGTTTAACCCTTTACTGTCCGAGGAAGATTCCATTTGTTCTAAAATGGGAACGATGAACCATTAGACCACATAGTGATATATCTGTAGTAAAGTTAAAGAAAGCATGACACTTCGCTCAGTGAAATCCAATCTGGTTAAATTAGTTGACAAATAGATCAATCACCGCTTAATATCATAGCAGTATAGTGAGCGTGCTAAAATGTTGTATACGTGTGCGTAGGAAACCTGTGAAAATACAAGTAAATTACGTATAGGAACTTTCAGTTGGATTTCATGTATTTTAGACGCCCAGTTCCTCAGGATATTCGTAAGTAGATTAGCTCAGACAATGCATTATGCTCACGTCCAAAGTAGGTTGTTTACAAGGACGTGAACCTAGTATTTTCCCTTGCATATTTAATCACGTATAGCCAGCTACCATTATGTATATAAGCACTTTGATTTAGCAATAAAGTTAGAATGTTATCAGGACTTCAGTGTGTGCAAGTCGAGTCTCCCTGGCTCCCTTCGAGTGCTGCTAACCCGAAGCACCGACCAAGTCTAACCCTACCAAACAGTCGACGCTTATCTGTTGGCCACGATGCCCTTCCCGTTTACAACATATCATTTTAAAGGTACTCTTTGGATATGCAATAAATGACACCAACAGGTGTGGAGGTCACTGAAAAGACTGAGAAGTGTCCAAAGTGAAAAATAAAAAATTTTGAAATTTTTCATTTGCCTCCTACATATAGGGTTACACCACTAAACTAAATCTTAAATTGCAGCTCACAGAGTATTGATTGTTTTGAGATATCACCTTCACCAAAAATGTACCAAGACAATTTAAAGTTCCAAAACTTGCAGGGGTGATTACAGTAAACCGAGACTTACATTGGAGGGGCCATGATTTTCTCCCTTCAACGAGCAGACTTACAAAAACCTTTTGGTTGTGAAAATTTCAGAGAGAATGATCTAATATTGAGCATGTAATGGCATCTTGTGCCATATGGCACTCTCGAGCTTGGTTAAACCTCCAGTCCAAGATTTGGTTGTAGTTTATTGTACTTACTACAAAACGGAACTCAGAATCTGGTTGTTCTGCAAGCATGCCAGGATTCAATACAGCTCCTCTGAGATGCCCAAATGTGACTGTATCACCAGGATTAAGGTCACATGTGTCGGCAATCTTGATGTCATTCACATACGTGCCATTGAGGCTTGTATCTGAGATTCAGAATGTTTGATTGCCTGTTTCATCTTTGTCAGTGAGGATTCTAGCATGGAGTCTAGAAATCATAACTTTGTTCTTGTTGGAATCCAAGAATATATCTGAGGAGGTAGGGTTTCTTCCAACCACGGTTATTTCTTTGTTGATTCTGAAGATAATGAATAAATAAAAATACAAAGAGTCTCACATAGATTAATTTCTACTTTGCAGTTTTGGTGTTGGGTTTTGGCAGCAGAAAGTCTCATGATGAACTTCCTATAAATTTGTATAGGCACTGACTGAGCCTTGTCATGTGAGCCTGGTACTGGTTCACACTAGCAACATACCATAGAATTCTGAAAGTAAAAGCCCAGGTTACTTTGAGGTTTAGCAGACCAAAGGGCCACTACTATTTCAGGCAGCCGTTACTTTTGGATGATGTAGACAGAAGTTTTTGAAAAATCCGGAGATGCTTTAAAAATTACTCATAGTGCATTAAAGAAGTTTTCAATCATTTATGTTGCAGACTATCTGTATGTCACACGACTGTACTGTACAAAAAAGTAATAATCATGCAGTATAAAAGCACACACAATGGGCACTTTCCATTCAACCAAAATTTTGGAGATTTCTGGTAAGAAATTGAATGGGACAGCAAAGTTCCAGGAAAAGGTTTGAACATTTATGAATACATTTTGTGTCCACCCTCTTTGATGCAATTTCCAGAATTATTGAATTTTTGTGTTCTATTTGCGATAGATGTCGGTTTTAGTCTCCCTACCAAGTGTGACCTCCCATGGACAAGCAAAAAAAACAATAAATATCGGACAAAACACCTCCAGCATGTCAATTCATGTGACCTCAAATTCTTGGACATGGTCGGACGTGTTCCATTTGACCAGAGAAAGTTCTGAAACTTTGTACCGGTGATTTTTGTTCAATGGAAAGCACCCAATAACTGTAGCATTATCTGGAACAAATCTGCAGGGCTGTCATTAAGTTTTGAAGCAGGCGTAGCATGAAATTTGTCAACTGTAACATCTGATCTTGCTGCTTGAACATTGTTTATTTAAAACGCCAACATCACCTGTAACATCAACTGAACTCAGTTGTAACAGGTGTTACGGGTTAAGGCTCCTAATGACCGCCCTGATCTGTGTTCAATAACTGTTCTAGAATTCGGTTGTGACATCAGTAAACACCTAAATCAGCGTAGTGTATTAGAAAAATTGGCAAATTGGCATGTTTAGGTACAAACAGTATCTCTCCTAATGGCCCGGGAATGGGCTTCAACATTTGCTTCAACATCTGTTTGATTTTGTTGAACAGCAATGTCGAAACCGTTTGCCTCCCGACCCCCCACCCCCCCACTCCCCTTCGACCGTGTTGAAACATGTTGAATGAAAGTTTAATCAATGTCAATGTTGAATGACTTTAAAAGCGTTTAAACTTTGGTTCAACATCCATGCAGCATTTCTTTTGTT
>JAEMWC010000233.1:0-2500 GCA_016490735.1 Pachyseris speciosa | reverse complement strand
ATATAAATAACAATCATCTCTACTCGTTTTGCAAGCAAAGAAGTAGTTGAATTGTTTGTTTGTTTTGTTGTTTTCATGCAAGCGAACGAGTGTTTTCACTCCGCTTGGCTGACTGTTTTCAGTGTTTTTCGACGTCGGTGCCTCAACAGCATTAAAAAAACTTTTGCCCCTAACTTATTAACAAGTAATCGCAATGGGTCCTCGTAAAATTAAGCATTAAGCCCAGGCTAAACGATCAAACACTTCATTCAACATCGTGTTGGAAGATAATTTAAAACGGCTTTCTATGTTTGATCCATATGAAACATTTTCATCCAACATTTCGCTCTACGAACAAATGTTTGATCGTTTAGCCAACCCAACCAAGAAAGTGCACAGTCAGTAAAAAGCAAACCAAATGAAGAACGTAAAAATTTCAGCGATAACACACAAAAAGTGTCCTGTGTACTCGCTTTGTCTTGTGTTTGGTCAAACATTGTCTGTTTTCCTGCTTGCAGAGGTTTCTCGCTCAAGGAAATTTGTTTATCGGCTAGTCACCCAAAGTTATGTTTGTCAAACATTATGATTATGTTCAGGAAAATGTTTGATCGTTTAGCGGGGGCTTTAGTATTACTTGTGTTTTGCCCAAAGAACACAATTTCAGCAACTTCTGAAAACACAAATAATATCAATTCTTAATTTTTGTCGGCCCAGTGTGATTACCTATCCAATCATCGGTTTGTTTTCCTTTTTCTCTTTTCTCCGATATTTCAGCTTATGTCAAAATTGCTGAACAATTTTTATTAACTTGCTACGAAATTGTCACTTGTCTATTTTCCCTACCTTCTCCAAAGAAACCTACAAACCTAAGCATCGTCAGTGTATTTGTTTTCTTGTAATGTTTTGTTATTCTGTGGTTTGTGAATCGTTGACTGCTCTAAACGATCAGGTTCATACTCTACGGACCGTTATGTAAAAAATTAAGATTGCTTAGTAATTTTTCTAGCTTACTAGAAGCTTACTTGTCAACTTTCTTCACCCTTTCCAAGAGTCTTCGAACAAACATAGGCGTCCAGTTGTTTTGGAATGTTTTAATGTTTTGACGTTTTTGAACCGCGGTCGATTCCTGTTGACTGCTCTAAACACAAAATATTGGCGCAAGGAAAGCCATGCGAAGTTGCTCAATACCAGTAAATAAAATAATAACCATGGAGCTCCGCTTTTAGGCTTGGCTAAATCTATATATTAGGTCAATGTAACTTTACTCAAAGTTTGCAACCTCGTTCCCAGGGCTTTTTCCCTCACATGGGGGCGGGGCGGGAAAAAGCCCTGGGAACGAGGTTGCAAAGGTTGGAGTGATGACAAAACAGTTAGAAAAGGAAAATTTGGTTTATCAACGGAGTTGATAATGTAAATTGACCACCGTACAGGGATTCGATTAGCTGACGTTTCGAGCGTTAGCCCTTCGTCGGAGCGAATCCCATGCGAAGATTCAGTTAGAAAAGGAGTTTTGGCGAGCAATTTTTCCGATTTGGGTTGCAAAGGTAAGTAAGCGATTTTAGATCAAACTATTTTCTGTATTTTATGTAGGAAATATGATTCAATGTTTTTGTTGGGACACGCGAGTGCTTCTTGTATATTCTGAAGAATGCCATTAAGTGTTCAGTTTGCTTTCTGAAACGGAACAATTTTCTGTATCAGAAAAGATAATCGTTACCTGTAATTAAATGTAGCTGTTAAGACTTTGGATATCTGAGTTCACGTGTTGGGTTGATCCTTTTTAGTAGCAAACTGTAAGTGTTATAGTTTCTTCTCTTGAATAAACGTTCTTTATACACGTGGGGATTGTTTTGACCAAAACAAGGGGACCAGGGTTGGCGCAGTGGTGAGAGCGCTCGCCTTCCCGCCAA
This sequence comes from Pachyseris speciosa, assembly GCA_016490735.1. Classification (NCBI taxonomy): domain Eukaryota; kingdom Metazoa; phylum Cnidaria; class Anthozoa; order Scleractinia; family Pachyseridae; genus Pachyseris; species Pachyseris speciosa. The sequence continues at coordinate 611 of JAEMWC010000233.1, read as the reverse complement.
TGTGTGTTTGATTTGAGTTGAGTTGATTTATAGAGGGCCACTAGGAAGAATACTGTCATAGTAATAGGTGTTACCCTCTTTAAATAATGGTTATGTATTTCTTTATTTTATTTATTTTGATAAGATACTGACCCCAACAGCGGGCCGTTTGACCAAAATTTTTCAAAAAAGTCAAATGCCTGGGTATTTGCGCGGGGGATAGGGGGGGGGGGGGAGGGGGGATGGGCGCTTTTGGAATTGACTGATATATTATGGAGGACGTTAGTATGCTGCTGGGGGACAAGTTTGTGCTCCCCAGCATACAAACGTCAAAATTTCCCGACTTTGTACAACATGATATTTTCGCTATTTTGCAAGACATGGCCATTTTACTAATTTCTACGTTGTCATTCAGCAGTATCGATATGGTCAAAATCTAAAGTTCGAAAAAAATAATAAAATACATTAACAGTGGAAAAGACTATTCACAGCATGTACAAATGCTCCGAACTTTGGCGGTTGAGTGCATAGAACACTTAAAAAAGCCATAAAATAAAGACATTATTTTATTTTTACATACTCTAGATTTTTACCACAGACCAGGTTAATACCCGAAAATAATCTCCCCACAT
>JAEMWC010000232.1:1017500-1022693 GCA_016490735.1 Pachyseris speciosa | reverse complement strand
ATTGAAGGGATCATAGTAGCCGTGATCCTTAAGAAGAGCCTAGTGCTCTTTGAAAAACTTTTCCAGTCTTTTGTGTAGCTCTTTCCACCACCTCTCTATCTTAAAAAATGAAAATATATGAACACTCTGACCAATATTACATCTTGTAGGTTACCAAAACCCAGCTTTGTAGGCTATGTTGTTATGAGATTCCAACAAGGATCAGATAGTTATGATGGGTTGTACATTGTCTGGTATAAACCAGCAACTTATATTTCCTTACATATTTTTTTTTACACCAGGGTAGTATTTATGAAGTTTAAAAAAAAATCTTTCTAAACACTGTAGGCCACAAAACAGTAACCTCAACAATTCATAGAATTTGACTCCATTTTTGCATAAAATTATTGAATACCACTGGATCTCCCCTCCCCCGCCCCCATTCCGTACCTTCTCATGTTCTGGGGATTAACTTTGATTACATCACAATCATTTCTTACTGGACTTGATGTTGATGGACCATAGAGAATAGTATCAATGGGATCAACAACGTCATTGTCATGTCTTCTCAAAAACGCGTGCCTTGTTGCCATCACGCCCGTTTCGGTGCCTTTGTCAAGTCTGATCATACGTGATATGATTCTTGTTTCCATCAGATGTTTTAGGTACCGACGAACAACCAGTTTGGATCTGAATTTGTTGTCCAGATTCGCAGCCACAATACTTTTCTGCTTGCTGTATCAATACATCCATAGACAGCCAAAGGGAAAGTGCTGTTTTGGTACTCCGTCATCTTATCATGCCCGTCAAACGAATGTACCCAGTTGGGACCTTTTGAAAGAAGTTTCCCTTTCTCCTCTTTTTCTTTGCACCGACTCCACCGCGAGCTTCTAGGCCGTCTGGATCAAGGTCATACATGACATTATACACAGTATCGCGAGTGACTTGAAGATTGTATTCCTGCCTTATTTTCTTATGCATAGCACGGTACCCAAGCAGTTTCCCTGGTCCTTGCAATTCTTTCTTCACTGCACCTTTACTTCTTCCACGGTTATCGCTGGATCGTTGTAATAGATTCCAAAGTATCTCAAACGCCTGTCTAGCGAACGAATGCTCCAAGCATACAGTGGAAAGTCTCGTTTTAAGAAGTCCAGGGTTTCTTCGCTTTTATATCCCTCTCTTACGTACCTTTCCATATCTTCTCTTAGACGCATATCCTGCTCCATGCGGAGTCCGCCATGCTGAACGCTTGTTGGCGTAGACTCGCCTAGCATTCTGGGATGGCATGGTAGCTCTCGGCCATGTGCATCGAAAAGTTCTCACCCACCCCCTTCGGATTTTTCTAATGGTCCATCCCTAACCTCTGATAACTTCAAGCATAAAGTACGAAGTAACAGCGACATTAAACTTTTCTCATCTCTTAATGGTAGCCCACACAAGTACCCTAAGGGTACCTATTTTTCTCTCTCCCCGGCGCGTGTCGCCTTTTCTCGCGTGAGGTGATTTTAACGCGTGCTCGCATTTCGCTCGCTCTACTATCCCTGAGGAGAAATGGGGACTACTCGTAGTCTACGGTCGGTGGACGGTTATTGTGAACTGAATCAGTAGATTAACATTTCCTGTTGGCCTCCTTGCGAGGGAAAAAGTCTTGCGAGGTGCAGCGCCTGCCTGGTCTAATATCCTTGCTTGAGCAGTTAGTTAGCTAAACGAGTACTTTGTTCACGTGGGCTGTACTGTCTGTTTAACAAAGCAACAATATTTTAGCGCTTTGCCTTGGAGGTAACAAATCTTTAGCCTCAGAACGTAGGTGTAGCGGGTCATATCTAGGTTCTGAGAGTGCAAATGGTGTTGAATGTGTCATAATGACTAGTTTCCGGTGTCAGAAGGAATCTCAACGTCGAGCGATAATTTGCACAAATAAATTCGCCTATGATTAGACGGTTCGGTTGAAAACGCTGTTAGACTTCGCCTAAATCGATGCCGCTAATTCGAAAGCTAACTTTGCTGTCAGCAACAGCGAATTCTAAGAGGTTTGGCTGACAACATTGACGCTTTAGCACACACAAAATTCTCGTGTCAGAGGTCACGTCAGTTTCACCTCTAATTGCAATGCAGATGACATGTATTCTTTGTCCTCCCTTCGACAGCAACTGTAGGCTCATAATGAGCCTAAATTTAAGTCTCCTTATTGATAAACGGAGGTATTGGTAGAGAAAGTTCTAAAATCTCCCAGATTTTCATGAACATGGTTCTCAAAAAATCGGCTAGATTTACTTTTCAGATATTGATGAGTGTACTAGTGACTCGCATGGTTGCAACGCTAATGCCTCCTGCACAAACACCGTGGGATGTTACAGCTGTGCTTGCATTTCACCATTTTGTGAAGACGGAAAATCTTGCAAAAACGCTCGTGAGTCACGGAATAAATTACCTACGAAAAGATCTGAACCGGTTTCAGGTAGTATAATAAACACCCGGAGAGGAAGGGGGGGGGGGGGGGTGGGCTACTCCCTTTATATGGGTTTATATAGGTATGTGCGGCTCCAAAAGGTTTGGTTTTTTAGTCGTTCTGGTCTGAAATTTGGTATCGAGTTTGACCATTTTGGTCTGAAATAGGGTATGATTTGTGCACTCCAGTGTTGAATTTGATATGTCTTTTGCGAAGAAGCTACTTCTTCATCATTAGGCGATAAGACCATCAACAGCCCTTCTTTTTTGTCTTTTAATTATGTTTACGCTAACCGTGTACGTGAAATGGGTCTGAAATAGGGTATCGAATTTTTGCTCAGGTCTGAAATAGGGTAGGGAAAATCGCAGATTTTGTATAGGTGATCACATGATTTCGAGTGCAATTTGGAATAAATAAGCACGAGTAAATTTTTTCAAAGACTCACAAAATTGCACGAGCCCGTAGGGCAAGCAGCCAAAACACAGTGCTTTTCGCGGCCGTTTCGGATTCTCCTTTTTAGAGCTGTTTTGCAGCTTCTCTGCTGTTATTGCGGTCACGAAAGAAAACCTGCTCAAAACGCCTGCCATTGTTTTCGCTCGCAGCTCTTCAGACTTTGCGCCATTCAAAGGCCGCGTTTGATTGGCTCAATTTCATCTCCTTTGTTTATTAACCAATCAGCATCGTCTGTTGTTTACCTCTTTTTTTTTTGCACTGAATTACCTCTTTTCTGCACTGAATTACCTTTTTTCTGCATCGTGTTTCCTAAAAACTGCATTTCTCTTAGCCAATCAGAATCGAGAAAATTTTTCATGTATATTATTAGGTCAGAAATAGGAAGGGGGCCGCACAACCCACCCAATTTTTCTGGGCCCCCCCATGTATATTATTAGGTCTGAAATAGGGTAAGGGTTTTAGGAAGCGGGCCGCACACCCCCACCCAATTTTTCTGGGAGTACCCCCCCCCCCCCCCCGGAATAACCATATTACACTACCTGAAACCAGTTGGGAATAAGTTTATTTTATGCTGTAATTTTGATGTCAAAAAGCTTCCGATTAATCTTCCAAAGTTTTACAGAGAGTGTTTTTAAGTGTTTTGCGCCATGCTCCGCAACTACATGTAAGAGTGTACCTGAGCTTTCACACAAATATCCAAAACTGTTATTTCGAACAATAGATTTGCATCAGTTAATGATTAATCTGTGTTAAATCAAAGCTTTGTCTGTAAAGGATTATTCAGAATAGGTGATTTAGTCACGGAAAATCTTGAATTTATCTTTCAAGGCAATTTACGTCATTTGGATTTTTCTCCAAAAGACGTCTTTGATCTGATGTCCTTAATGGATGCTATCCCTGTCCCTGCACCGTTGAGACAATCCCTTAAAATAAATGTGTACGTGAACAAAAGTTCTTTTTTCCTTCAGGACCACATTCAACTTGTCTTAGATGACCAAAAAGTTTTGATAACTGAGGAGATCTCTAAAAAGGTCTATTGGGAATTAATTTCTGGACTTGTGACGACTCAACCTACAGCTCAGTTGAAGTATAATGAAAGCTTTATAAATGATGTCTGTTTGTAATGGAAGGAAATTTATAGTTTGCCTTTCAAAAACGCTCTGGACACAAAAACACAAGAATTTCAATGTAAGATTCTGAATAGGGATCTAGTGACGAATATGTTTCCAAAGAAGATAGATAAAACAGATTTCTCTGCAGCCTGTTCCTTCTGTGGTGTGATGGACGAATCCCTCGAACATTTTTTATGACGTGACATTTTTGTGACACGACATTTTTGTAACGTGACATTTTTGTGACGTGGACCAATAGGACCAGTAATTCCAAACCCCTCTTTAATGTTATATTACTAAGAATCAAAGTCAGCCTACCCATTAGAATGCAAGATTGTTAAATGGAAAAATAAGTGGCAAGCTCACTCTTTGAAATGGAGCAAGTGTGGCTTCGAAGGTGAATAAGTTACTGACAAGTGCAAAATTAGTAATTGCTATTGTCTATCAACATTTACCTTGATTACTGTCTTAGCGCCTTTGTCATCTGTGTGAGTGTGTCGAAGTTATCTACCAATACGGGACAAACATCTGTTCCTTAGAGTGGTGTTCACCCGGTGGAGGGGGACTAAAACAATTTTAATACGGGGAGGCTCCGCCCCGAGGTCCGACCCCTTACCCTTTTATATACCATTTTTCACAGAAAAGGTACCCCTTTCGTATACCTAAAACAGGAAGTCTTCTTGTCATTTTCACGCAGAGTCCAATAAATTAAAACAGTACAGTCATAAGGTATGTGTGTTCGAAATATTTTAATGAAAGGCCCTTTTAAATATCTCAATGCAGATTTCCCTACCCTTTCATATACTTCGACTTGTGAAATACCTACCCTCTCATTTACATGAAGCGTGAAAAAGGGACCCCTTTCGGGCGGCGCCTCCCCGCATTGGCCATTATAGGGAGTACCCCCCTTCCCGCCCCCCGAGGTGTTCACGTCTGGTACTCCTCGCCTTTGGACGCCAGAGATTTTAGCTTAGACAGGTTCAAAAATGTTTAAAGGTGAAGGGTAACCTTTCCCAGTGTCAACTTAGGTGTGACTTAATTTTACGTGACTTAATTAAAAAGATTCAAAAAGTGACTAAGATGGGATCTCACACTAAGTAAACTAACCATCTTATTTACTTTCCAGAAATTGACGAGTGTGCAAGTGATTCGCATGGTTGTCACGCTAATGCCACCTGCACGAACACCGTGGGATCTTAC
>JAEMWC010000232.1:995000-1015000 GCA_016490735.1 Pachyseris speciosa | reverse complement strand
CATCGACACAACTGCCCGTTAATTCTGCTCTTATTTTGAAATTCAAAATTGCAGACATTCCTCCAAAAGAGAGTTTTACGAGAGAAAGGCCAACCTTTACAATCTCTCCCGTCGCTCTGTTTTCTCAGAAACAAACTTGCTACTTTATTTTTTACTTATTTCTTTTTCTTCTCGTATAGGTGGCCTCCATGCATCCAGTATTCTTGATGGCTCTGACAACGCAAATGTGTCTCTGTACATGTACAACTTGACTTCCTTTTTAGAACCAGTTCTACAGGACTCAACACGTAGTAGGTTTGTGAGGTGTTGGCATGCTTCGGCGGACGGTTGGGCGGCCTCTACATTCCACAGCAGGTGTGATGAAAAGGGACCTACTGTTACCATCATCAAAGTCGGTAGTTACCTATTTGGTGGATACACCAGCATTTCTTGGCAAACCTGTAAGTATCACAGAATGCGTTGCTATCACAGGAGAATTAATTCTTGGTTTTCACGTCACGGAAGTATCACGCAGATAAAAAATAAAATCGCTTACCTTTCAATAAATTAAGTCGAGAAATATGGGTTATTGGCCAAGCGTGAGGTCAAGATGGCGGGATATTGGCCAAGTTCTTTTTTAGCGTGTTTATGAACCTCGACTTCGTCTCAGTCCATAAACACGCAAAGAAAGAACGAGGCCAATATCCCGCCATCTTGACCGAACAAGCGTGGTCATGATACCCAGCATGAAGTGACTAGAAGTATTGCTAGTCCATCACAGCATACCCAGTATGAAGTGATTAGGAATATTACTACTACTCCAGCAAGATAGCAGCAAGATCGTCGGGAACAAGTTTGTTACATGTAATACATTTGTGCATCATAGTAGCATCGTTTAGAATAAGTTTCTCTCTAATAGGAAGCCATTTCAGTGATCGCAGCCCATCCGAAATATGGTCATACTTTCTTAGTCCCAGAATAATTCGTCCAGCGAAATTTTGGACTCTTTGTAACTTGCCAATGTTGCTGTTGTTGATATTACTCCAAACGGTTGAACAATATTGAAGTTTACTAAAAACAAAGTAATTTATTACTAACAAAAGCGTTTTCCTATCCAGGAGATGCTTGATTCTGTTAAAATGTTTCAATTTAAAAAGACAATTCGAAGCAGTCTTAGTGATATGTTCGTTGTAACTGAGGCATGTGTCGAGAAGAACACCTAAATCTTTAACAACATGCACAGGTGTTAATTCTTTGTCAAATAGTGTTATACTGAATGATGACAGTTTCTTCAAAAGTTGTGGTACTCCAACAGCTAGAACTTTGGTTTTGTCCAGATTGATCAAAAGGGAGTTTTTACAGCACCACTGAGATATTCTCATAAGATCTTCGTTCAAGGCAGATATAGACGTGGTTAATTCAGCAGGTGAAAAGGACAAATACAGTTTGCAATCATCGACATAGGAGGCAGATAGACAACGTTTAGGAACAGAAAGGAGGTTGTTAACGTAAATTGTAAACAGAACTGGACCTAAAATAGAACCTTGCGGAACTCCGAACTCGAGTGGGAGTACTTTAGAAACTGCACCAATTCGAACGCACTGTTGTCGGTTAGAAAGGTAACTCTGAAACCAATCCAACGCACCCTTGGAAAAGTCGAGATTTTGTAGCTTGGATAACAAGATATCGTGTCGAATACTGTCAAATGCTTTAGACATATTTAATAAGACCATGATGGAGACTTTCTTGCTATCCATAGCCTGGAGTAACTGATCCGTAACGTACAACAGAGCTGTTTCTGTCGAGTGAAGTTTTCTGTTTCCGCTCTGATGTACTGCCAATTTATTGTTTCTAATTAGATACTCCATAAATTGTCCATGTACTAGCCTTTCAGTAATTTTTGAGACTATTGGCAATAATGAGATAGGGCGGTAATTGTTAGGGACATCTGGGTTGCCGCATTTAAGAATAGGTGTGACTTCTGCTGTTTTCCATGCACGTGCAAACGTGTTGGTGACAAAAGAGTTATTCACAATACATACATACATACATACAACATAAACTTTATTAAAGTGTCAATGTATTTAGCTAAAAGCTAATTGTGGACACTATAAATAAATAAAATGAATACAATATAAGTATATGTGAAAATATTAAAAACATAGTCTTAAAATATCATTAATATATAAAAATGACATCAATATATAAAATTATTACAAACAGACAGCAGGTCGAGTAGGGAACAAACAAAGACAAACAAATAGATAAACAAAACAGACAATCAAATAGAACAAACAAACAAACAAACAACAATATAGGACAAACATATAAGCAGCAGTCAAAACATGAATATAAAATTCAGAAAGTTAAACAGTCTAGATAATTTAAATTAGACGAATTAAATAGAAGATAGGGGAGCACACCCCCAATACACCAGGCAGCCAGACAGCAGAAGCCACTATGCGTACCCACCAATCTAAGATGAGCATGCACAGCAGCCACACGTACCGTCCAGCAAGCCAAGTACATTGAGAGCACGCACCTCTTTCCTGAAAGCCTGAAGACTGTTCGTACTGCTTAGTTCCTGGCTAATCTTGCCCCATATGTGTGGGCCTAAATATCTAATACTGTGCTTGCCATACTTAAAGTGCCTACGAAGCGAAATTTGTTTCTCGCTAATTTTAAAGTTTAATCCATAAAACTCAGCATTCCAAAATTTGAGGTGCTCTTGATTAAAATCGGCGATTATACAAGCGTTTGAAATTGGGCTATTTTGCCCTCAAAAATGGCATTTGAATCGCGCGGCCAAAAAGACACGTGACAGTAGCTGTGACGTAATTTTGACGTAATTTTGGGACAAGTATTCCAACTATTTCACTATAATTCATAAGTGCAAACACATTTTTGTACCCAAAATGACGTCACATCATAGAATTTCGCGACCCAGACCCCTGACCATTTTTAAAGGCAAAATAGCCCAACTTCAAACGCTCGTAAAATCAACAATTTTTATCACAAGCACACAAGCAAGATTCTTGCGTTTTTAGGGGTAAACTTTAAAATTAGCAAGAAACAAATTTCGCTTCATAGGCACTTTAACAGTATTGTATCTAGGAACAGGAAAATCACTTCGTAAGTTATAATGCCTATCTTGCTGAAAAAACATATTACATACATGCTCTGGAGCTAGTGAATTTTTAATCTTATACATTAAAATTAGTATATCTTGTAACCGTCTGTTCTAAAGACTGGAGAGTCTTCCCTTCTCTAAGAGTTCCTCATACGTAGCATTCCTATCATTATATATAGCACGTAATGCCCGTTCTTGTACTCTTTCTAATTTTCTTGCATCTGCTGCTTTGTAAAAATGCCACACTATGTGACAATATGTTAAGTTAGGTAAAATTGCCGATTTAACAATTGTAACTTGGCTTCTTTGGGAATCATATTTCTAAGACGTACTAGAACACCAACTTTCTTACTTGCCTTTTTGCATATATCACTTATGTGAGCACTAAAACTAAGTTCATCATCTAATGTTACTCCTAGTAACTTCAAGTCTGGTGATGATTTAATAACCTGTTTATCAATCTTGACATTGATAGATGGACTGTCCTCTTTTTTGTTCTTCCTGCCTAATAACATGAAATTGTACTTGTCATAATTTCCCTTCTAATGATATACATGAAAAAATTTCTCGATTCTGATTGGCTAAGAGAAATGCAGTTTTTAGGAAACACGATGCAGAAAAAAGGTAATTCGGTGCAGAAAAGAGGTAATTCAGTGCAAAAAAAGAGGTAAACAACAGACGATGCTGATTGGTTTATAAACAAAGGAACTGAAATTGAGCCAATCAAACGCGGCCTTTGAATGGCGCAAAGTCTGAAGAGCTGCGAGCGAAAACAATGGCAGGCGTTTTGAGCAGGTTTTCTTTCGTGACCGCAATAACAGCAGAGAAGCTGCAAAACAGCTCTAAAAAGGAGAATCCGAAACGGCCGCGACAAGCACTGTTTTGGCTGTCTGTTTGGAAACAGTGGTGTCCAGAGAAGGGAATTACCGACGTAATTGGAATTACGAGTCCGTTGAATTCAACACTACACTGGAGTGATTTTACGCCGAGATAAATAAACAAACAAGGACAAACAAGGCGAAGATTACGAACTAGAAAGCCTGAAGGTAATGATTACAGCGCTTGATAGACACTTGACAAACAAACTAGCCTTATAGCTGTAGCCTGTAATTGTTTAGCCGGTTTCTACAGCTAAAAAAAAACTTTAAAAACATTGAGAAAACTGTTGTTTTGATTCACATGCGTTGCGTTGCTTCTGCAAAATTAAGAAGGTATCTCGTATATTATTAATAAGTAATCACATGATTTTTCTCGTGCAATTTGGAATAAATAAACACTAGTAAATTTTATCAGAGACCACAAATTGCACTCGCCCTACGGGCTCGTGCAATTTTGTGAGTCTTTGAAAAAATTTACTCGTGCTTATTTATTCCAAATTGCACTCGAAATCATGTGATTACCTATACAAAAAGTTATCTTTGTACCATTTTGATATAGTGTGCCCCCCATTAGTTAAAAGTTGTTCCACACAGTCAACTGAATACCCCTTTACATACAGCTGATGATCGTCAGCGTACATTGACAAGCTTGCATTATTTACTATATACATCATATCATTTTGAAAAATGTTCCACATTAGGGGTCCAAAAGATGACCCTTGAGGGCATCCTCTAACAGCATCCTTCCAACTGCTAATGGCTCCATTGAGTTTAACTCTGTTTTGTCGATTGGAAAAATATGATCTCATCAAGCTAAGTGATTCCTCTGAAAAGCCGTATGCCTTAAGTTTATTTATCATGGGTGATGGATGTAGGGAATCGAATGCTTTACTCATGTCTGTTGAGAGTATTCCAATAAATTGCTCAGAATCCACAGCCAGCTTCCAATCTTCAGCGATGTCTGAGCAAAGTAGTTTCACAACTATGTTTTTTCCTATCCGCAGATATGCAGGAATCGAGCTTGAAATCAAAATGATTATTCACTTGTATGCTCATCATAGACTCAAAAACTTTATCTACTGTACTTAGCAATGTTATTGGACGATAGTTTCTTTCATCCAACCGGTCATCCTTTTTGTGAACTGGGTTCACCTTTCCTTATACACTCATTAAAAAGCTTTGTTAAGGAATCTGATATGCCACTTGATGCTAGCCTTAACATTCTAGGAGATATGGAGTCATAACCACAGGCCTTTCTGATATTTAGTTTCTCAAGGGCTAACTGAACTGAATTACTACTGAGTGGTTGAAAGTAGAAGTTCTTGAGGTTGCTCTTATTTGCATTGCAGATGTTAGTGAGGCTTGAATGACTCGACAAATCGTCCTCTGTTAAGCTATTGACACCTGCTCCACCAATATCATTGGCCATCGTAGAAAAGTAGTTTGCCAGAACATTTGCTACTTTTTCTGGGTCCTTCTCAATTCTCCCATTTGTTTTAATGTGGATCTCGCTTGCAGGCTGCTTATCACTAAGAAATGGCCTGAAGGTTTTATAGAACTCGCTTGGCTTAGCTTTAAGGTCATCCGCCTTTTGTTTCCAATATTCTTTAATAGCTTTTCATCTGTAGTTAGTAGCTTTATTTCTCCATATTCTCTTGAGCTCCCAGTTTTCCTCTGTTCTGCTTTGAGCATATTGCTTGGCAAATTTCCTTTTCATTTTGATTGCCCTTTTCCACTCAGGTGTCATATATGGCACATCGACTTTACGAAATCTCATTCTTTTAGTAGACATGTGCTTCTCTACTATGGTGTTGAGCAGGGACTCCCAAAAAAGATACTTCTCATCAAGAGTATCAAAGGTATCCATTACATTCCAGGGAGCACAAGATAAATCTTCATTGAGTTTTTCAACATCCAGTGTTCTGGTACTCCTAAATGTGACTACTTTTCTTTCATGCTGAGACACCCACTCCTTCATAATCCCATACACTAGATGGTGGTCACTCATTTCTGGATTTAGTACTCCACTTGTTTTAAAAAGCTCTGGCTTGTTAGTAAGGATCACATCCAGAAGTGTTTCAGATGTAGGCGTAATTCTGGTTGGATCCTTGATTAGACACTCCAGGCCATAAACCTCCTCTAGACTGAGCAAAATTTTCCCTTCTGTGCGTTCTGGTCTTAATCTGTCAAGGTTCAGGTCTCTAGTAAGTATGAGTGTGTTTCATTCCATTGTAGCCCACATACATAGTGAATTAAATTCCTCTTCCAGTTTACGGTAGTAGTCGGTGCCAGTTGCGTTTGGGGCTCGATAAATACCAACAAACAACACATTATTATTGTTTATTGTTGCATTTATGGCCAGAATTTCAAGTAATTTATACTGCTTAGGAAGCTTTACACGATGAGATACCATCTTTGATGAGAAATATGCCATCAGGCCACCACCACCCTTTTTTCTATCCATCCTATAGGTATGATATCCTTCAAGAGCCACCTGTGCATTGGTATAAGAAGAGTCGATCTTAGTCTCTGACAGAAAAATCACGTGACTTTAATTCCTTGTTAAGTAATATCAGATCATCCAGTTTGTTTTGGCAGCTATTGATGTTAAGATGAACCATCATGAGATTGGTAGTGTTCCGTTTCCTTTCACGGTTCAGGCAAGTCATTAGTATATCCAGCTACATCCTCATTTGCATATTCACCTTCGCCGCCATGTTGAGTTAGATTTTCTACTCCAACCAAACTTTGCTCAAACCTAAAAGGAAGCGAGCATAGGGAGCAAGTCCATTCAATATCTGGGTAGTCCAGATAGTACTTGAAGCCGGCTTTGCTCAGGTTTATGCACTTAGCATGTGACCAGACATTGCACTCAGTACATAGCAAAGCATCTTGATTCGAGCGAACTCCTTTCCCACACTCCTTGCAAGGGTATTTTGGGGTTCTCTTTTCCATTGGACCTGGGTTTTTGTGGATATCCCCTCCGAGAACTATTCGGCTGAGCTGTTGGGTGCTTGTGTCGTTAGCAGTGTACGGAAATCTTGAAGCCAAGTAGGATTTACTTCTGCCTGAACTCACTCTCGGAGTTGCCCAGCTTCTGGCTCCATAAATATCCCAGGAATTCTGAGGCAGGATTACTGATAGACCGGTTAGAAGTCGTTGCCCGCCTTCCCAATGTACTGAGCACTTTCGTGTGTCGACAAGGAATGAAATAAATAGCAGTAGAGCAAGACATTTGTTAGATTTTGACGAGCTCGATAAAACACAGCCGGCCGCCATGACCACGTGACCGTCGTGACCACGTGACCGTCATTGCGGGTAATTGTTGTCAGTGTACTCGGTAGACTGTCTTTAAGAATTTTAGTGTCCATTCCTGGAGCCTTGTTGGATGGTAGTCTTCTAATCACCTTTTCTACCTGATTTTCTATGACTTGGTGGAGCACAAATAATTTGGGGCTAACGTTGGTGGATATATGTAGAGGAGTCGGCACATCCAAATTTACATTAAGTCCATGATGTAAAGATAAGTCATTAGCTTTTGGAGCAGTAATACTGCCGACAGACAATATGACAATATGAAACAAGAGTCCAATGTTCCTAAGCAGATCTGTGAAAAATGAGATAACCATAAAGCTCTACTCAGTTGCAAACAAAATCCTTACATCTAGGAGGTGGTCGCACAACACGACCGGCTCGAGTAGAAACTGGTACTTGACTTTCAGGCTCTGGGGAATGAATGTCCCGGCTGGATACCACAGCCTGCGATACTGGTTCCTCCGACTTGGGCTCTACATCAGAAAGGAGGGTGTGGGCTTCCTCTTCTGGAACGACACAATCATCAGTCTCCTCAGCTTACTCTGTACAGAACAGCGCCTATTTGCTCGACGATTATGCCACGCACCCATTTTGGACCCTTGCGATAGTTCCGGACCCACACATTCTGCTCGCTGTCAAAGATTTCAGCTGCCTGGCATTGGGCTGAAGCAGCTTCTTGTTGACCTCCCGCCCAACATCTGGTTTGATCAAGTCCAACCTGGTCTTGACATTTCGGCCCAGAAGCAACTGTGCAGGGCTAAGCCCAGTTGTGGCATGTGGTGCTGAACGATAGGTAATAAGGAATCTGTAAGCTTGTGCTGCAGAGTCCTCCCAGACTTGTCAGCCTTCACTCCTTTCTTAAAGCTCTGCACCAATCTCTCAGCCTGACCATTGGTTGAAGGGTGGTAGGGAGCACCAGTTACGTGCTTAATGCCATTGGCCTTCATGAACGACTTGAATAGATCCGATGTGAACTGGGGTCCATTATCGGACACTATCTGATCAGGAAGTCCCAAATGGGCAAACAGGGAATGTAATTTACCAACAGTTTCCGCAGCAGTGGTATTTTCCATGACAAGGATTTCGGGCCACTTGCTGTGTGCATCAATCACTACCATGAGCATCTTCCCCTGCACGGGTCCTGCGAAATCCACATGAAGTCTTTGCCACGGAAGGGCAGGGTGCTCCCAGCTGTCTCCTGACATCCCACACAAGTTCTGGCTGTCCCCTCTGTCTTTGTCGATGTTCGGCCACCAGACGTACCCGCGCGACAAGCCTTTCATCTTGACCATACCAATGTGCCCCTCATGCAGTGTTTCCAAGACTCTCTGTCTCAGTTTGGCTGGGACGATTACTCTACTTCCCCACATCAGGACTCCGAGGTGAACTGTGATTTCACTTCCACGGTGGGCAAAGGAATGAGGTCTGGGTGAACTTCAACTCCATTTTGCCAGCCCACCTCCACAAGCTCAAGAACACGAGACAGCACGGGGTCTCTTCTAGTTTGCAACCTCAGTTCCTGTTCGGTGACAGGGAGGGCCTCAATCAAGGAAGTGTGGAACATCGCTGCTTCATCCCGTTTGTCAACAGGTGCCTGCGGTCTGGGCAAGCGAGATAGGCCATCACAGTTAGAATGTTGCGGCCTGAATGTACCTCTGAACTCAATACTGTACGAGAAAGCACCTACGAAAAGACACCAGCGCTGGATTCTTGCCGCAGCGGTAACTGATACGGCCTTCCCAGGGTCCATAATGTACTTCAAGGGCTGATGGTCTGTAATCAGAGTAAAGTGGCGGCCTTCCAAGTAGGTTTGAAACTTCTTAACACCCCACACCAGGGACAATGCCTCTTTCTTGATCTGTGAGTACTTCTTCTCTGTTTCTGACAGAGACCGGGATGCATAGGCGATAGGCCGTTCTTCTCCTTCCGGGGTGCGGTGTGACAAGACTGCACTAAGGCCATGTGAGGAGCTATCTGTGGCTAGTTCCAGGGGCAGGTCGGGGTCATAATGTACCAGGACCTTGTCTTGAAGCAGCATATCTTTCACGGTGCTGAAGCAAGCTTCTTCTTCAGCACCCCATGACCACTTCGCCCCATTCTGCAGCAGCCGATGGAGTTGAGCAAGGTGAGTAGCCAAATCTGGTAAGAATTTGGAATAGTACTGCACCATACCTAGGAAGGCACGCAGCTGAGTGACATCTTGGGGTTTTGGCATTTCAGTGACAGCCTTCACTTTCTTGGGGAACTGGTGCAGACCTTCAGCAGAGATAACGTGTCCCAAGTACTCCACGAAGCTTCTTAGGAATTTGCACTTCTCCCGAATAGCCTTTAAGCCATACTCTTCAAGCTTCCTCGATACCGCCACATGTCTCTCAAGGTGCTCCTCCAAAGTTCTGCCAGTCACTATGATATCATCCAAATAGCAGAAAACCCGGGTAGGCCCTGCAAGACCTGGTCCATAGCTGAAGCCACTCTATAAGGCAAACATTGGTACCGGTACAGACCACGGTGAGTGTTGATGGTGAGATATGGCATAGACAGGTCCACCTCCATTTGCAGGTAAGCATGACGCAGGTCAAGCACACTGAACAGGGTGACCCCACCAAGACTGGCATAAATATCATCTATTCTTGGAAGGGGATACTCATCAACTTCCAATTGTGGGTTGATGGTCACCTTGAAATCCCCACACACCCTCAAACTGCCATCCTTCTTCACAGGGGTCACAATTGAAGCCGCCCACTCACTGGTTTCGACCTTCTTAATCACCCTCTCAGCTTCCAGCTCACGCAATGCCTCATCCACTGCAGGTCTACGAGCCAGTGCTAACGGCCGAGCTTTCCAGAACCGAGGTTGAGCACCCTCTTTAAGGTGGACTCGTGCCTTGATGTTCTTCAGCGTACCTAGTCCATCAGAGAAGACATTTGCATGTTGGCTCAATACTTCCTCTAAGGCCGGGACTGCATCGGATTCTTCCAAATGAAGTAAAGGCCAATCCAGGCAAATAGACTCCAACCATTCTCTGCCAAAAAAGGTGGGTCTCTCAGTCTCCGTCACATAAATTGGAAGCTCCTTGGACTGCTCCTGATAATCCACGGTCACACAGCAAAACCCCAAAGGCTTCACCACCTCCCCAGTGTACGTACGTAGTTTCAATGAAGTGTCCTTCAAGGGCACATGGCGCAGATATTCACGATACGCCCTCTCACTCATGACTGATACAGCTGAACCTGTATCCAGCTTCATGGGGACTGCTCGACCTTCCAGGTAAACCTTTAGAGTAATAGGTTTCCGATTCTGACTACCAGCAATATGATAGAGTTCCCCATACTCCCCTTCACTTTCTTCCGAGTCTGCCCCACCCATCACATTGACTCCGGCCTGAGCAGTTTGTTGAGGGGCTTGTTTCTTCCTGCATGCCCGTTGCGTGTGACCTATGATGCCACAGTGATAACATCGCTCCTTAATGAATAGGCACCTTTGAGGGTTGTGAGACCCTGAGCAACGGTAACAGGGCCTAGGGGACTTTGAATCTTTACCCAGGAAATCTGAGGCTTCTACGAGGGCTTGGGTGAAGATTGTCGCTCCCTTGTCTTAAAGTGTCGAGTAAATTGACCGAGGTACTCTGTTCCTGTTCTCCCTGAAGCACCTAAACATCTTTATTAGCCTGTTCTATAGCCAAACACTTCTGGACCGCAAGATCAAAAGACAGATCAACGAGCTTCACTTTTAGTAACTCCGAGATCATCTTAGAATCACGTATGCCCGAAACTAGCTGGTCACGGAGGCGCTCAGCTCGCATTGCCTCCCCAAACTTGCATTCGGTGGCCAAGTGCTTCAAAGTGGCTACATACTGACTAACTGACTCACCGGGATTCCTGGCTCGATTATCAAACTCGTACCTGGCGACCAACGCTGACTTTTCAGGTTTCAGTTGTTTCTGCAGTCGCTCTACGATCACCTTGTAAGTAATGGTGTCTTCTTTCAGCAGCGCAGGAGCCACCAAATCCTTTGCTAGTTGGTAAGTCTCCACCAGAAGATTCGTCAAAAGAATGGCTTTCTTGGTTTTGGCATCGGCAACCCAGTTTGCGAGAAAGTAAAAGTCCAGCTGCTCTGTGTAGGACTCCCAATCGGCCCCCACCACGTACTTTGTCACTTTGCCGATAGCCTTATTCCCACTCGGTGCTTCGTCTGGCATTTTTCCTGTAGTGTCGACCAAATTCCGACGTACTTTACTGGACCCACTACGTTTACCGCTTGTGCTTGATCAAAAAACACCCCATCCTCGTCGCCAGTTGTAGTGTAGTTACAATAAAATGGGGACTACTGAGTCAAGATGGCTTAATTCAACCGACAAACCTCGTGTACACACCATAAAAGGTAAGGTAGGTCAGGTGACCTTAAGAGTACAGGCCACCCAGTAAAAACCTAACATCCAGTATGAAGTGACTAGAAGTATTACTACTCCCCCTGGATGGGATGCTAGCTCATCACAGGATACCCAGTATGAAGTGACTAGGAGTATTACTACTCCCCCTGGATGGGATGCTAGTCCATCACAGGACACCCAGCATGAAGTGACTAGGAGTATTACTACTTCCCCACTGGATGGGATGCTAGTCCATCACAGGATTGCCAGCATGAAGTGACTAGGAGTATTACTACCCCCCCCCCCCCCCCCCTGGATGGGATGCTATTCCATCACAGGATTCTCAGCATGAAGTGACTAAGAGTATTGCTACTACCCCCCGGATAGGATGCTAGTCCATCACAGGATACGCAGCATGAAATGAATAGGAGTATCTTTACTTCCCGCTGTTTGATGCTATTCCATCGCAGCAAAGCCAAAATGATATTAGTCCATTGCGGAGTGTTTATATCTGTCCTGTCGCTTTGAATACAACGAACAAAGCAAACACGAACTGGAAAAGATGTTTCACGCGTCTGTCTCCCCTCCGCAGTAATTAGTTTGCAGTATTGTTTTAAATCCTTTTCATATCTGGTTTAGCTCCCCTTGCATTTGAACGCTGAGAGCTGTTTGATGCAGGCACAGTGGTTAGCAATACTGGAACAACCCTCTAAAATGAAAAATATACATGCGCAGTCCACTTTCCCTAACACAACCTCTCAGCCCGTTCGTCAGAAGTTGTGGCAGTCGTGGACAAATATAAAAGAGTGCGTGGGGAATTTTTTTCACAAACATCTGATGTAGTGTCGCAGAATTATTTAGTTATGTGAGTTGTCTTTGTTTTTTATCACAGATCCTTGCAGAGGGGCTCGCGACAATAAAGCCTTTATCTACTCACTGTATAATATTTATGGTTATAATCCTGTGAAGCTGACGGTGAGACCAGGGTACTTCGCTATTTACAGATGTTCTTTTCAAGGACCAACGTTTGGCAGCGGAAACGATATGACCATAGCCGACAACGCTGGAAGCAACCGTCATTCAGCCACTAATTGTGGCCAGTCCTACAGCTCCTACCCACTCCCAGCAAACTATTCTTGTCCTTGTTCCTGCACATTTTACGCTGGAAGCCAACGGTTTACACCCACTGATAGTGAAGTATTTTACGAAACAACTAGTTAAATTGGATAAACCAGGGCCGGTAGAACCAATTCAGGCAGCGTTCGCACGGACTTTGAAGCATGTTAAGGCTTGAATCATTCTTTATTTCGATGTAAGACCTCTTCACCGTTAAATCTAGCTCTCTTTGTAAGTAATGTCGTTTGAGCCACACAAGTTGACTTGTGAGGGCCACTACCGCGGGAATTATTGTTTAAGTTTGTTCAAATTGTAAGTATATACTCTTCCTATTACACGATTAGCTAATATTCCACGGGGAGGTATCAGTTCCAATTATTTCTCCGAAGGAGAAGAAGCTAGACTATTTTATGGCGATTTTTCCGAGGCACAATGACAAAACTTGAAGAAGTAGTTGCAATCCATTTACTCCCATGGCCGTAGAGAAGTGCAAAAAGTTTCAAGGAAGGTATTAAGAACTTCATAAAAAAAACTGTAAGACTTTTTGAAAGGTTCCATTGGTGGATTGGTAGAAATACCACCTTTGGGTTTATCCAAATCACGCGACAGTGTACCTTTAATATTCCAGAGGCTTGCGTGATAACTGAAGGGCATGATGCAAAAAAAAAATCTAATCAAAATCAAATCAAGATCTTTAAGCTTGATAACGTGAGGAGTGGTTGCCCAATCTCCCGATCCGGGGACTCATGTATTAAACGTCCGAGCATTAGGGATGGAATTGGAATTTAGAAGAGGGCAGATTTTAGAAAAGGTCATAAGTGACGATTTCACCTTAAAATTAAAATCTAACTTTCTGTAAATTCGCTTTACTTTGGGTTACAGACTGCTTATCACTTGGGAAAGGTAGAATCCGGGTAAACATTTTCGGACACTGCCCAAAACATTAACTACAACGCCGTATTCCCCCCCCCCCCCCCCCCGCGCTCTCACCTTGCCACCGACAGGCGATGTTGGTTTATCGCGTTGTCTACAGTCGCTATCAACACTGTAAATGTGTAAAGGGGTTACTTTGTAAAGTTTCTAGATTGTGGTGCTGGATAGGTAGAGAAGTGGTACGCGAAGATTTGGTTTTATCAACTGAGTTGTATATTGTCCCTTTTGGCTATGATTGTAGGTCCGTATTAGTTTTGTCGCCAGAAGGCTAGAATTTTGTGAATATTCGTATGACTTTTGCCAAACACTAAAGGAACAGAAAGAAAAAAGGATTTGATGCATGGTTGAATTCTTTTGTTTGGGCTTTCAAATACAAAATCATTTACACATGACTTCAGTTGGTTCCATTTCAGGACAAAGTGACATCAGCTATTCCGGACAAATTCGTGAAACGGACAACCATACAATTATCTATTGCGGTAAAGAAACAGTTATAAAAGGACGCGATCGGGTAACGCAAGGTTTCACTTGAAGCTTGTAAACAGAAAATGAGCAGCGTTCGTTAAGTTGCCAAGTTTAGCGTTGTTTTGGCAAACGTCTTCAAAGTTATTTCTTCGAATTTTCCTAAATTTGACTCAAGCCATGCCTTAACATGCTTGCATTTGGTCATTTTGCAACTTGCCCTTTGCACCATTCATTACTCTGCGATCGAGCGAATTGTTTATTTTTTTCTTTCCTCTCGCCGCAAAAAAAAATTCACCTGATCTCAGGTTATTCCATTCACTAATTTAAGGACGTTAGCGTCCAAAAAAAAAAACAACCCACGCCTTTGCCGGTTAATATGACTTTCTCGGTTGTTATCGCGAAAATATTGCAACTATATCGCTGTTCACGAAGTTTCTGCATCATATTTCATTTCAGTGAGTGTACCAGGCTAATTCCTTTGACAGATAACGTCCTTAACAAAAAATGCTCGAAAAGAATCTTTACACATCCTGCACACAATTCGATAAGGTGTGGGTAGCAAACCAGAAACATTTCATATTTCTTTTTCGTTTTATGGCAAACAAAAAACACTAATATATGGTAGGCATTTACCGACCATGAAGAAGAAACTAAACGGTTTTGTTTTGCTGTACGCTATTGTTTAGAATGTTTTGTTTTCTTTGTTTTACGTGTCACGTTACGTGTATTCGTGAGTTTCACAGGTTCTTATACCAAGGTTGAACTACTAGGCTACCGTACTAAACCAGCGGAAAGCCAGACCCAATTAGTCACTCACGAAAAAACGCGCGCGTAAACGTATGCCCTCGAAATCTGGCGTTAGATGTGAACCAAAGGCTTAGCAACAACAGCATAGTAATAGTATTAGTAAAACTTCATTTGCGTGTCAAACCTTCTAAGTTTGGGAGGGATCCCATACTAATATGGGGACACAATAATAGTAATAGTAATAACAATAGCAATAGTAATAGTAAATAGTAATAGTAATAGTAATAGTAATAGTAATAGTAATAGTAATAGTAATTTTGATAGCGATAGTAATAGTGATAGTGATAGTGATAGTCATAGCAATAGCAATACTAATAGTAATAGTGATAGTGATAGTGATAGTGACAGTGACGGTAATAGTGATAGTGATAGTAATAGTGACAGTGATAGTAATAGTGATAGTAACAGTGATAGTGACAGTGATAGTAATAGTGACAGTAACAGTGACAGTGACAGTGACAGTGACAGTGATAGTGATAGTGATAGTGATAGTGATAGTGATAGTAATGAAAAAGCTACTGAGCAGTACTTCCTCAGTGTGGTGCTGTTTCTCATGCTGTACAAAAAATTCCTAAACTGTGATCATTCAAAAGTTTCAGCAGCACTTTCATGTGGAGCAGTTAAGTTTTCAGAATTTTGCAAATAGA
The DNA here is from genome assembly GCA_016490735.1 of Pachyseris speciosa. NCBI lineage: Eukaryota > Metazoa > Cnidaria > Anthozoa > Scleractinia > Pachyseridae > Pachyseris > Pachyseris speciosa. The sequence continues at coordinate 999,361 of JAEMWC010000232.1, read as the reverse complement.
AATACAGGATCATTTTCAGATTTTTTAGGAAGTTTAGATCTTCTGAAACTGAAAGTTAATAAGTCTGAGATTTTTAACGCAAGTGAACTCATTATATCTCTCACTTAGTACGCGCGCTGTGATTGGTCAATTTTGCGGGCCGTATTCTACAGTACGGCCCGCTTGACTTCAACTAGTTTTTTTCTGAGCGGCGGATTAACCTCAGAGACATAATAAATATCTTACTAACCTCGTTTTCTCGGTTCGTACTGTAAGTTACGGATCCTCGTTTTTGCCCATTAATTCATGGCCCGCGCTTCGCGCTTGGGCCATAAATCAACGGGAAAAAACTCGGTCCGTAACTTACAGTATGGACCTCGAACTCAGTTAATAAGAGGTATTTATTCTTGTAAATAGCACATTTTATCATTTGCAATTTGATAAATATCACATTCAGTTAATGTAAGTTGGTATCCTGGGTTACTGCCCTAAAAGTATATTGTATAGCTCAGTAAGTTTGCAGTGTTCATACACATATCAGATAGGAATACCATGGGCCGCTAACCATCCTCTCGATGCCATTTGAGTAAAACCCAGGGTGGAATCAGTGTACGATCCAAAACGAAGATGTTCGGAAAAGATGCTAATGGTTTCGTGCGCCAAGAGGTCACTGATGCCACGCCACACCAGGGAAACGCTATGCTTCCGCCAATTGTAAATCATCGATCAATCTCACCCACAGCTTCAAAGTCCATAACCCCTCTTCGTACTTTTCTGTGCATCACCGCTCACGACCTTTTCGCGGGCTGTTTATCTTTTGAAAGAAATCGAACTGAACACGATGCCAAGTGGAGCGTTCGCACCTTTCAAACTGGTTCATTAATTTACTTTTTTATTTATATTGCCTCACTAAAGCACTCGAGATTCTATCACTTGTGTTAAATAAGAGGCTAAATGTGCAGCGGAAATATGAAGTGGAATTAAAAGATCTTCGGTGTAACCTACATTAATTCCACCTTGGGCTATACACTGTATCTTTTACTCCCAGGAGTGATCAACATGTAACTTTTCCTTAAAATTTAAATACATTGTTCTGCAGGTGATGATAATATAGAAAATTATAAATCTCTGGATATTGTTTAGTAATACTTGCCCAAAGATGTTCTTAATAGTAATCATCGTGTAACTTCTCCTTACAATATAAATGCAATGTCATAAGCATAACCATGATTATTACAACTTGTACAATTGAGGTCAAGAAACCTGTAAAGTGGTCAGTTAACCAGTAAGGAACATTATTTATGCATCATTTACACTTTTTTTGCTTTGTTGTCAATTATTTAATCGACCTCAAAACGAAATAAAAACGAGTTCCATGCTCAAGGAAATCTTTCTTTCTCGAGTTTAAGATGATTCCCCTGAAATAAAAGTTGACGTACATTTTGTTCTTACAAATTCTCCCTGATTGTTTATTGTCATCTCCTGTTTCGAAATGTGAACTGAAAAGAACAGGTCACAGCGCCCTCTCAAGTTACCCTATAACCTGAAACTGCCAGCAATCAACAAATGAGTTTAATCTGATCAGTTCTTCTCGTCTCTAGGGAAGAGAAATTGAGCAATTAAAACAGACCATTACACATGCATTGCATCAAGCACAAAGGACAACGGAATACTCCTTTTTAAAGCAGAGAAGTCTAGGATCGTCGCTGCTTGGGTGCGCGTTTTAGAAGTCAGCATTTCATGTGTTCGGGTATGAATAGGCAAGCTCGCGTTTCTAGCCATAACTCTCTTTAGCAATCTCTAAGCGCAAAGCAGATGATTACTAAGCTGAAATAATGCGATAAAAAAGATAGGTCGCATTGCTCGTTCAGGAGAAAAGAACTATTTTTCAACTGACAGAGTTCAATGTCAAGAAAATCTGCGATGATGCTTTAAATGTACACAAACGCGCGCTAATGACGCCATAAATTATGCGCAGTAACGCGGATGTGCCATGCAATTTGAAGGAGTCACCTGAAGCATTAATGAGTTGGTAAGGTAAATTGGCCATTGTGAAGAGATTCAGCTATGGTTTCGGCCGTATTGCACCCATCATACTCTTTAACTAAGAACAATTCCACCATCCTAGATTACATTCGGCCCAGATTACACTCCTTGATAAAGAATTTCGTAACGATAGATGTACAGATTAGACGTTGACTTTCGAGATTCCTGGCAGGCTGAAATGTCGAGCGATGTGTGGGTTCTTTGATGTCCCACAGATTATTAATCCCAGAGATTACAACTAAATACGATACTTGACAACTGGTTAAGAATGCTTAAACAAATAATTGACTACTTAACACACACGATAATATAAACCAATAAACCGCACCACAAATACTCCTAATATATTATTTGTCCCATAGGGTATACAAAATTGGAGACAGGAGACTTGATAAGACCATAGCTATAGACTTTTGCCCGCGTTTTGCATGGTGTGCGCAGATATAAAATGAGAATTTAGAATTAGAATTTAGAGCTTATATAGCGCATTTTTCATGTGTATATGATCAAATGCGCTTTACAATGGTAATGGTAAGGTATTTACATGCCGCTCAAATCACTTAGTCTCATGGCGGTTTACAACACTGGCCGGGGGACTTGACCAGACTGCTTGTGCAGTTTACAATTAATTAAGTAAGTAATGAGTGCCCTCGTAATGTAGATATCTAGGACAGACACTAGGGGTGGTCACAGCCAGAGTTTTGTTACGTCCCTAGTGGTTCTTTTACGTCCCACAGAATCAGATTAAGTGAAAGTACTGTGAGACGGGGCCTACGGTTATAGTCCTTATCCGAGAAGACTAGAAAGTCTAACCATTTGCAGATGTCATTACAAAGGCAGCACTTTCTCCTCAATTATTTAAAGACCCTGAGTGTTGGTCCGGCCGAGGTTAGAACCCGTGACCTCCCGCATGGTAGTCCGGTGCTCTACCACTGAGCTAACAGGTCTACTGGGTTGATAATCAGATTTTATTACCCTTCTACCAGAAAGTGGCCTGTTTTTGTACTATGTAAGGTTCATATTGTCCTAACTCTTCTAATATTGTCTCAAGCATAGATGAGGGGAAGGATGTAACCGCGCTGAACATACAACTCAAGACAATCCTCATGAGTCTCCGTCTGACGGACGACGAAACACCGAATCAGTGTACGAAGACAACTGACCTTCGTGAGGTTCTGTGTCGAACATATAGTTTAGTGTACGAAGCAACGCCGAGTGTACGAAAGACAATCTTCGTGAGTTTCCGTTTGACGGACGACGAAACGCCGAATGTACGAAGGCAACCGACCTTCGTGAGGTTCTTTGTCGAACATAGTTTAGCGAAAGAAGCAACGCCGAGTGTACAAAAGACAATCTTCGTGAGTTTCCGTCCCGGTACAGTTACCGAATTTATATAAGTGAGACAAACTTTCCCAAAAGGTTTTACAAGGTTAAACCAAAAGGAAAAGTGACATGATAAATTCAACACATTGTTGACACCAATGCAACAACCATAACAGTAACAAAAAAAAAAAACAACAACAGACACGAACAACCAACGAACGAGCAAGGAAATAAGGAAGGAAAAGTTACAGGTTTTACAACTAGTTGCTAAGGAGTCGCTTATCCCGTGAATAAAATTTTAAAAAAGAACCATCTTTTATTATCTAAGTCCCTTTTATTCGCATTTAAAACGATTTCCCCATAAAATTGTATTCCTTCTACAGAGTAACTGGGTTAGTTTATGGTTACTGTGCTCGACGACTCGATCAGTCCATTGCTTTGAAAGTGATGCCTCTCTGAAAGTATGTAAAGGCAGGTTGGATATCAACGAACTCGGCGTGACAACCAGGCCAAAAGGCATCCAGTCAAGCTCACCAAGTTCTCGGAAGGGCTTCTTGTACGCGACTTCTCTGAACTAATACTAAAAATTAATTACATCATTCTTCTCGGAGAATTAGTATTTTGAACTTCGTCGTTGCCTATTGGTTGTAGCTTCTCGACTGATTGCTTAAATAATTTAGATAGAAATCTTCAGGCAGTTTGACATTGCACATGTCAGCTCTCGAAAAGTACCTCTTCGAACCTGGTTGAGCTTGTTTTCTTCCCTTGAGAAAAACTTGTCAAAGGAGTTGGAGATTTAGCTGTTTAAGGTTGAAACAACGAACATTTGAAATCTTCCAGTAACGCAGCGATTCCAATGGCTCCTATGGTCCAAAATCACTGAAAAATTACGTCATCAGTGAATGCGCCCGCGAGTCTGAATTCATCGTTCGTCAGCACACAATACATTCTTTGCGGACAAGGACGCGACGAGGGGCGGGGACGAGGGATTGTTGTTCTCAAGATGTACTCCC
>JAEMWC010000232.1:947500-992500 GCA_016490735.1 Pachyseris speciosa | reverse complement strand
GGGAACTAAAACTCACATTAACTCTAAATATATGACATAGAGACACCTCTTTATTGCGTAGAGTACACTCGGTTCTGCACAGACTAAAATTCATATAAACTCTTCTGCTACAGAACAAACACTTGGTTATTAGGGCAGTTTAACTGGATTTGCACAGACCAAAATTCATTAAACGCTACTGACGTCTACAATACAGACACTGTTATTAGGGACAGTTCATTCGGCGCTTGAGAAAGCAGATTGAACAGCACTGGAATTATTTCGCACCTGCTGCCTCAATGCGAAGAACAGCAGCATGAAGGAGAACAGGAAACAGCTGGAAAGCAACTTCAGCCGGCTTGAGTCCAGCAAGAAAATGCAAAACCTACAACAGAAAAGACAAACACAGCAAATTCAATTCCTTCATTATTTACCTCGCTAAAAATACTTAAATAATCGTGGCGCATAGACCAGCTATCAACACTTAGATCCTAAAGCTCTGGCTAAACGAGGCAACAATGTTGTGGCAACAATTTAAGCTCGCGCATGTTTCCACGATGTTCCCCATTTCGCCTCCCGAGGAAACATTGTTGCGGCAACAAAAAATGTTTCTAAACTCCCTCAGAAACAGTTTTTGTTGCCGTAACAATGTTTCCTCGGGTGGCTAAACGGGGAAACATCATGGAAACATGCGCGAGCTTAAATTGTTGCCACAACATTGTTGCCTCGTTTAGCCAGAGCTTAACAGTATGCAAGAAGTTTCTCACACGAGCCTTAGCTCCCCTGTAGCTTAGTGGTAGAGCACCAGAACTGTCTAATAATCGGAAGGTCATAGGTTCGCCTCCTGTGGGGAGAATTAGAAACACTTTTTTTTTCTGAATATGCGTGTGTCATTTCGATAAAAATGCTGTGACTTCTTCCATTGTTAACAACACTTAAAAATTCAGCATCATACTTACGCTCCCAAATTCAATCCAATTTCTTACATATAAAATGAGTAATAAAGCCGCAGTGTTTTAATTTTCCATTACCAGTTCTTCGACTCCCTCACTCGTACTGACCCGGAACATACGGTCAGGATGACCCGTCAACTGCAACTGACGGTCCGAAACAGTGCGACAGTATTGGACATGCATGAACGTTTTTACGTACGCTTATATCAGTGTTGCTTACGCTTACTAAAGCGTGTTCGTTTCTTCGATGCAGACTCTTGTATTCGCGTTATGCTTCCGATCGTTCCTTTTCCAATCAATTTTGAGCTTACTTTAGATGCATACATGAACAGCTATTTTAGTGCTTATGAAAAATATAACTTATTATTCCAAGATAATCTGTAGATGAAAATAAAATATTTTAAGCGGCAATATATGTTGTTCGACTTAACAGCGTGCCTACTTTTAATAATAAAAGCAGTTTTTATCCCCGTTACCTTTTCAGCTTCTTTGGTTTCGTCAAAAAGTCGCTTTTGTCTGCGGACTGGAAGCGAGCGAGCACTCTGCCAAACCTCGACCCACATGTTGCCAGGAATGCGCATGCGCAAGCTTAGATGCCCCTCCTCTCGCCACTAAAAAACGAAGGGAGCAAAATAAAGCAACAAAACAATTTAAGGGCGCATTCTTTGGGACGATATCGCGATCTGGAGCAGGAAGACCCGGAATAGACGGTATTCTTGTTTTTTTTGGGACCAATTTGGTTTTTGGAATGACAGAATGTTTCAGACAGCAAGCAGTCCCTTTGCGGATAACAGGGAGCTCACGCCAACAGCGCGGGGAGACTGGGGAAACTCCCACCAGTCTCTTTTCACTTTCTTCTCCACGCTCCAGTCTCACCGCACTGTTGCTCACCGTGCTATTGATAGATTGCGCTTCGACTATCCAAAAATCGACTGCCAGCAGTGTACCGATATTTACACAGTTATAATGGGGACGGAGGAAGGGGGCTGGGATTGAGGGGTGGGGGTGGGGGTTAGAGGACAGAGTAGTGTTAGTTTCCGAGGCAACTGTGGTGCTGCATCGGTGGGAGAATGAAAACGACTGCCAACTGAGTTTAATAAGGTAAATTGGCCATCATTAAGAGATTCGACAATTGAGTTTGCCAGCGTTAAGCCTTCGTTCGATTCGCACTCACGAAGGGCTATTGAGCTTCTCATCGAATCTCTACAATGGCAAATTGATCTTATCAACTCAGTTGACTAAGCTAAACATTCATAGTTGAAGAACTTTAACCACTTTTATCGTTAACTTTGTTGCTATTGTCTTTAGTTTGTTTTACAGAAATTACTGTTACCTGCAGGTGGACAAAATAACTAATCGAAGAGTGGAGCAAACGTAGAATACTAAATAACACACATACGAAGTGACAACGAGCTAAGTCAAAAAAGTAAATATTAATTTTTGTTGCTTACTGCCTCCTTAGGGAGGCGAAGCCACTTTGTTGTCGTGTTGAATGATTGAGTGTAACAATAGAATACGAACGACCTACGAACTCTGCCGATTTTGATCCGATACCGATATTCGCCGATCTTAGCTTTTGTTTGTTCCTTTCCTGCCTCCACTAGAGAGGTTTTTTGTCTCCTTTTGATCTAATTGTCTTCAGGAATAAGAAACCAATCATAATCCACTAACTGCGAGAGTCTTGGGGAGTGGTAGAGAGAAAGGTTTTAGTCACCTGCATGGAAGATCAAATTTCAAATAAAAATGGCGGCCGCTTCTTGGCCGGGTGAATTTTCAAGATAGCAGTATGCCGGTCTTAGAAGGGAAACACAGCTTTTTGAAACAGTAAGTCGGAAGAAAAAGTTCTAAGGAACACTGGACAACTAGGACAGTGGAAATTGGTCAGTTCATAGCGAAGAATTCCCTCTTCGAAAACAGATTGTGGCTCTAGCGAGGCAAGGCAGACGAAAATGGATCTTCCCGGAATAATCACAACAAGTCATCGCAAGAATTTTAGACTTTCTCCGAATCGTTTGGGCGCTTCTTGGAATCCACCTTCCCAAAAATTACAGGTTTGAATGTGAATTTTTACGGTGCTTTATCTTTAATTCACCGATTCGTTCATAAACGGGTCAAATGAATTGTGCTTCAAAATAACTCCTAAGATTTGCTTTGTTCGCCTTCGCGTACATTTACTAATTGAACACGTTTGCTTTTTAGGCATAGATACAGGCTGAATAATTTTTATTATTATTAAGGAAAACTTATTGTCTGTTTTTGTGCCTTTTTTTCAGAGAATTTTGTAATTTTACTCGATCTATGTCAATAAACCAAAATCCTAGCTCGCAGCACAAATCAAATTCGCCCATATGACAACAGGATCAAATTTCGCTGCAAAATTTTAATAATCTTTGATTGGCAATAAGTGTATTTTTATTTGGAAATTAGGAATTCTAACTATCGTTGACCAAAGGAGTGTTGTTTCTTTCACCCGGCCTGTAAGTTGTCTGTTTGTTCTTTAACCACAATTTAATACATGGACACTAGACTTGAACATATGAAATTTATTTTCTCGTGTTCACTCTCAATATCTGTCTTTGCTTCTTTGCTTACGCGTGACATATCCAGCTGAACACTCGAAGATAACTTTCATACCACCGTGCGACTATGAATTCAGTTAATCTCTACTTTTTTTTCAATACTCAGACGCGAGTTAAGTCCAGTTGATCAACTTATGATTAACTGTAGCTCGTCATTTAGTCATTTATATTTGAATATGGTATTTTACTACATTATTCTAAGTAATAACAGGAGTAAGCCACATGCAGACTCAGACTGCCTATTTTTCATATTGGGTTAACTATATGAGAATGAATATATGAAAATCACATCATAACTGCAATGATCATTCACATATTCATTGGATTAACTGTTGCAAAGATGCAAGGAGGAAGTAAAAGGAACACGAGAACAAAGTTACAAAAGTTATAGGTTAGAAGTTTACATGATATACTTTAAAGAGCTTCGAGTTTTTTGAACAATGGAAGATGAATCTAGATATTCGTCTTCGTTCTGTGAACCTGTATGTGGAATTGATTTTGATTGAAAATTGAAGACTCAGATTTACTGAGATTTTTGTTATTTTCTCTGCTATTTGAATTAAATTCGACCTTAATGAAATGTAACGAAAAACGTGGGTCAAAACGGTGGATTCACGAAAGAAAGGGAAGAACTTTTTAAGGAAGGAAACTTACCTTGTTTGGGACTTGTAGCTCTTCCACATTCCCAGCCTTAGCTTCATCCATAAGTGTTTTGGCGTTGGTTGTTGCTAAATCCTCGTCCGTTATCGCCACCTCTTCTGTATCCCAGCCTTCATCGGTTGATTCTTCAGTTGTAACGGCTACAGAAATAAGAGATTTAACCATTTTAACCCTGAGATTGTCCACATAGATATTAAACAACAACAATGGCACCGACGGCGAGAATAAAATGATAATCCCTTGGCTCGACTGTGTTTTCCGGTGTTTAACACCGGCTGCAAATTTTCCCGCGCTTAACACCAGTTGCCTATTTTCCCGCGCTTGACACCGGTTGCAAGTTTTCCCACAGTTGACACTGGTTGTAATAATTTTCCCGCGCTTGATGCCGGTTGCATGTTTTTCTGCTCGATATAAGCTCCATGCATGTAACAGTTGCTCTTTTACCCGCGCTCATTCCCACACTTAAAACTGGCTTAAGTTCGACTTCTGATTGGCTCTTTAAGTTGATGCCTTTTTTCAAATTGGGTAGATGCGATAACGAGTGTGATAACGGAGGGTCCAACATAGGTTTGGCGGGATACGGGAAGTGGGATACGAGAAATTTTAAAAGATGCGGGATGAAATAGGACGGCGAGACCGGTTGGGATGTGCTCCGTATCGAAGGCAGGATAGGGGAGAGGACGGTTATAGGCGGGATCATAATTTAGCTCAACTTACAAATCAAATAGCTATTAACCTAACCAAACGAAAGGCCTCGAAGAGGACACGTGGTTACTGGTAACGAAAACACACAAGTAGAAGGAAAAGAATGGGCAAAATGTAAATTTTCGATCGAACACATGTGAAATTAAAATGCAGAGTCTGCAGTGTCAAGCGCTTTCCCTACATTTGGTTAGCGGTTTCTCCAAAGTCGTTTCGATCAGTCTTCGTAAAAACTGACTGTTTTACTTGAAGTTTCTTACTCAAATAGGATTCTAAGAACTAATGACTGTAAAACATAGATATTTTGTTTAGAACTCACATTTCAGTAGAGAAAATCGAATAAAAGTAGTCGGGACTAAACATGGAATGAATGTTTTCGCTCTCTATTCGAAAAATCCCTCCGAAAAGTTGGAGGCTATCTTACGCAGTCAATGAAAGAGGTTACTGGCAATTATTGCCAGTAACCACAAAATAGTTCAGAAAAAGAGTGAACACTCAGTTCAATCCTTCGTAAGTGGAGTTTTTGTGTCTCACTTATAAACACACTAAGGAACAACCTTTTCTTAACCCGGCTAAATATCCCTTAATCAAGTCGATCTTTGCCTTTCTCTGTAATGAGAGTACATTATTAATATTGTAAAGGCGATAAATTGTCCGTCAGTTGAAATAAGTTGAAATAAGGCGGTGAATTAGAGCAATTTGGGTTTAACCAAGCGGGATCGGGATAAATTACGGCGGGATGCGGGATTGAAAAATATTATTTTGGACCCTCATAACGAGGATAACTTTGATTTTGCGCCCGCCACCCCTCCCCCCTCCCCCCCTCCCACCTCCCTCCCCGTCCTTTGAATATTTGCCTGTACCTACAGCCGGCGAACCTGATTCTTCGTTTTTCTTGTCTTTGTTATTTCTAAGTTTCCTCAATTCTTCAATCTCCTCTTTCGTCTCGGGCCCTGGTATCCAGTCAAATGGAGAATACCATCTAACAAAGTCCTCTAGCAAACACCCTGGGTTTGCTGCCTGAAAGTCAAATAAAGTTGGAATCATAAGTGAAAAAACCCAGCAATTCCTCATAGCCGGCAATAAATTAAAAGCCTCTTTACGGTTAAATTCATAAGATTCGTTTCAAAATTGAAAGCTGTATAAAAGCGATCCTTTGCTGCTGTTCATTATACCGTACTTTTTAAGGGACAACAAACATTTACATTTTGAACTTTATCTAGAGTGTAACCGTTCAGGGCCCATCGTATGCTCACCTTAAAGGCCTCCATATCGGACAGCAAGGAAGCGCACTGCATTTGAGCCCTCACACGAGCCCCTTCTGCAGAGGTGCCTAACTGTGTAAGTATCTCGGCTTGTTCATCTAACATGTCCTCTGTCATTGGTGCAGGTTCCTAGCACAGGAAAGATAAATCATGTGGCGTTACCTTAGGGTCAAGAAGCAAACAAGAACATATTAAGATGGAGAGAGATATGGTGTTAAAAGAATGTATAAAATCACAGAAGAACATACAGAAAGTTACTGAGCAAACTGATGTCTTTTAGACCGCTTTTCAGTTGGAAGCACTTGTTTGCTGCACTTGTTTTGCTTTTCTTCGCTTTGTGATTGGATAGCAAAACTCGCGCCACTTTCTCAACCAATAAGAAGCAAAACCAATGGCGACTTGCACGTGCGCATTTTCCCGCGCTTGGCGCCGGCTACACGTAATTGCCTCGAACTCTGATTGGTTCATTGCGCTGTTTACGTCTGTTGTGACTGGTCAAAGTTATTGCTTTGATTTAGGTATTACGACACTCAATCGAAGACAGCTGTATCACTAACCTGAGTAACCGGTACAATCAATGGCTCTCCGGACACAAGAAGCTTTAAATCCCCAAATTTTTCCTTGCATCCTTCTCTTTTAAATGTCGACGTATTATCTTCAGTCAAGTTGGCATCCATATTTAAGTCACTATTTCTTTTTTGTATATTTTTCAAATCCTTTGAATTATTTCCATTCTCATTTTCTGAATCATCTTGGCTTTCAACGGCCTCGAAAAATTCGTCGTCATCAGAAACGCTCGACTGAGAGTCCGTTCTTTCTGCCTGTGTGTTTGGGTTACTTTTTCGTAAATATTCAGCATTCGAAACACTGTGTTTAGTCCTCGTATCAGAGTTTTTATTCATGTTTGTTGCAAATTGTTCACTTGCTGTGCGAATCTTGGAAAGTCGCTTTCTTTCAATGCAACAGTTAAGCATCTGAAAAAGGAGAGAAATAAATAGAGAACTGATTAATTTGGGTTAGACGTAAGGCCCATCTACGGCTTCGTTATAGCGCTTTTCAATTGAGTGTCGTAAAACCAAAACCAAAGCAATTACTCCAGCCAGTCACAACAGAAGTAAGCAGTGCAATGAGCCAATCAGAATACGAAGCAATTACATGTAGCCGGCGTAAAGCGCGGGAAAATACGCGCGTGCAAGTCACGATTGGTTTTGGTTTTGCTTCTCATTGGTTGAGAAAGTGGCGCGAGTTTTCCTGGCCAATCAGAGAGTGAAGCAATGCAAAACCAAAGCAAAACCAGAATTACTTTCGAAACTCAATTGAAAACCGCTCTATGTTACCTTGATATTACAGTGGCTTTCAACTGAGTGACGCAAGCAAATTGCGTTGGTTTTGCTTTACTTCGCTTTGTGATTGGCTGGCCAAACTCACGCTACTTTCTCAACCAATGGGAAGCACAACCAACTTGTTCGCATGTATTTTCCCGCGCTTGGCGTTAGCTGCATGTCATTGCTTCGAGTTCTAATTGGTCCATTGTGCTGTTTCCGTCTATGGTGATTGGCCAGAGTAATTACTTTGGTTTTCGCTTTGCAGCACTCAGTTGAAAACCGCTCTAAACCACCTTTTGCTATCAGAAGGAATTCAGTTGTCATATTGTGACCAACGTCTAACTTCTCCTTAAAAAACTACTAATTTACCAACCATACAGCATATAAGAATATAGTAAATGTATTCACAAGAGATGAGTTGTCTTGATAATCAAACATATTCTCCTCACTTGCAGTTGCACCATAAGAAAATTGGAGAAATCAGTGGGGAGAATACATATGTTGATTTTGGGCATCAGAGGGTTAAGAACAGAGGAGAGCACCAAGCAAATCTTGCAAACAACAAAACGACATCTAAGACAGAGCAATGCCAAAGAGAACATTTTAAGCAACTAACCTGTAATTTTTGGTGAACCAAACAACTGCCAAGATTAGGAGGTTGTAATTTCAACCTGTATAACAAATAAAATCTTTAATACTCTCATTTATACTTTTTTCTGACTTTTAAGTCTTTTTTGTGGTGCTTCTAACTTTTGAGTCTGTGGATGAAATCCTAAAGTGTGACCATTCAAATGAAAGCTTCTTAGAAGTACTTTCCCGTGGTGCTGTTTATTATGCTGTACAAGGTGGTTCTAACTTTTGAGTCTGTGGATGAAATCCTAAAGTGTGACCATTCAAATGAAAGCTTCTTAGAAGTACTTTCCCGTGGTGCTGTTTATTATGCTGTACAAGGTGGTTCTAACTTTTGAGTCTGTGGATGAAATCCTAAAGTGTGACCATTCAAATCAAAGCAACAGAGAAGTACTTAATAAGTACTGTTTTCCTTCTCCTTGTACCTTGGAATAAATATGTCATTTTCCCATCTATATCGCATTTCCAGAACAAATTCCTGCCACAAATGAGCCACAGCTCGTAATCCTAGAGAAAATGAAAACAAATAACATCGAATTAAATGAAGTGTGTCGAAATTGATTATTTCAGGTTGTTACTTTTTTTTTCCAGAAAAGTAACAAAATATACATCATGGGTGCAGAGCAATTGTTTTGCTCACTACATAACGTTCTGAATGACTATGAATATACATAATTCATATATTTGAACTGCAGATTAAAGAATGAATATATCGGTGATTGTTGCAGTTATGAAAACTAAAGCCTGAAAAATTTTCCCATGTTCCCATTGCCGTATAAACAATGCGCAAGATTAATGTTTCAAAATGCAAAACTAAACGTATTTGTTCACCTCCATAACTGTGATAAACTATACAGATGCACACGGCAACAAAGAAAGTAAGGCTGTCTTCAGGCGCAGTCTTTAAACCACGAAACTTGTCCTGAGAGAAACAAACAAAACCTCTTCAGCTTGGTGAATTCCTCTAATGCACAATTTAGTGCTAAAACTGTACAACCGACACTTCCAAACATCTTGTCAGAGAAAGAAAGGGGCACCCCCAGTTAGTTTCTTTGGACGTGGCATTTGACTTATTTGATGCAAAGGATTTTGCCAAGGAAGACACAGCAGTGAGAAACAAAGAGCACACTAAGCCAGGGAGTAAAGGTCTTGGAAGAAACATACCTTATTCTGGACAATGATGATGGTGATGGTGATGATGATGACAATAACGATGACGACAATGATGATGATAATGCTGGTGGTGGCGATGGATGTGATTGTGATTGTAGTGGTGATGATATGATGATGATGATGATGGATATTCAGGAATCAAATATGATGATGATTGATGATGACAATGATGATGATGATGATGATGATGATGATGATGATGATGATGATGATGATGATGATGATGATGATGACAATCATGATGATAATGATGACGGTAATGGTGATCAAGGTGATGGGGATGATGATGATGGCAGTGAAAAAACAAAAGAAAGCTGACAAAAACAATGATGAAACTGGGATTAAGATCTGATTACAACATTAAACAGGAAAGGGATATGCCGGAGAAATTAACTAACTAAGGTGATGAAGACTCTTATAGAGGTGGGGGGGGGGGGGGGGGGGCGGAAAAGGGAAGTAGTGTTCCAATAAGATTCTTATCAAACCTGTGGTGCATGGCAATTAGCTTCCTTTCTGTTTTCCATTTTATCAAACAGCAGTTCCTGCTGCACAATTTCTAAATCCTCCAAATCTTGATCAGCATCAGGAAACAAATGCTGTGAGTAAAAACAATAACAAAAATGAGAGACTGAGATAACAGATTAACTTTCGATTTTTTCATCATCATCATCACCATCACCATCATCATCATCATCATCATCATCATCATCATCATCATCATCATCATATTATTATTATTATTATTATTATTATTATCATCATCATCATTGTATTATAATTAAGCTGTGGCCCTATGTGCTCCATAGTAGAGTAGGCAAGATCCTTGTGTGAGACATTCTTAATACTGCATTAAAGAATAACAGGCTCCATATACTACACTAAAGGGGAAAAAGTACTTAGAGTTCTCATTTCATCAAAACAAATCTTGATATTGATCACTATACAGACATACATGTACCAGTATTGTAATACCCTATACATTACCTTCAGTATTTCACTCAGAAGATTACCAGGAATTGGAAATTCCTCTGAGCTTCTTTCACCCATGGCTGATATTCTTGATGTTGCCCTAGAAACAGCAGTAGACAGAGATGCCACTGGGGGTGCTTCTGTGAGCCTCTGAAGGGCATGGGTGATATCTGCTAAGTTGTCTGAAAATAATCCACATACAAATTCCCCTTGTTGTCATCCATACATTTTTCATAGTGATAGTTGGGAGAAGTTATTTCTTGAAATAATTTCTTTGGTGGTTGGTTTAGAACTCTATTCTCATGACATTTTCCTTAATTATTAACATTTACTATTATTTTAGGGATTTAAATGATTGCTGATGAGTTTTAAAATTTCACTTATACAACATTATAAAGAAAAATAAAATGCTGGCCACTAACATTATTTCAGTATTAAAACAATGCTACTTACTATCATCATCCATGGTTGTCCTGTTTAGTAGCTGCATAGTGGATTCCTGTCTGTGGCACAGCATCATGTAGCCACTAAGATATTCACCTATTGTTAAAAGGAGTGTATTGACGCTATACTCATAAATCATGCCAACCAGTGGCCCATATCAAAACATGCAAAAGTAAGCAACAGTTTCAATATTACCCTTCTATTATAACCAGCCTTGTCAAAATGTGCTGGCAGCAGGCAAATTTGCCACCTATAGTCAATATTATTTACCCCTTACTTCACACCTGGACTTCACTGTGAGTTCTCTAGCAGGCAAGGGTCACTGGCAGTTTCTGCCTACCACTCCAGCTATGCTGCCCAGTACTAGCTAGTACTACTGAACAAAACATTTTGACAGGGCTGAATAACCTTAGCTAGGAAAGTCTGTGTTTGGTGACTTCTGATCTTGAGATCAGGCCCCAGTGATTGAAGCAGTGGATAACTTTTCCAGCGGATACAATGAACTGCACCTTATACATTCTTATCTTCTGGATCAGTAGTGACTTATCCAATCGATAAATGTGCCCTTTGAACAACTGGGTCCAGCAATTTGATTGCCTTAGTTTAATGTTGTTCCTTCAAAAATGATAAATCCTTTGGGTAACTTAACAGTATGTACTTGATCACTTAATGCTGCATAACCTGTGATGGATCAACATATTCCATCCAGGGGAAGTAGGTACTACCATACTCCTTGTCACTTGATGTTGGGTATCTTGTTGATGGACAAACATCTAATCCACAGGGTACACCTAGTGATTTCATACACGGTATCCTGTGATGGACTAGCACCACATACAGGAAGAGTCGTAAATTACTAAGGTGTTATGAGACTGAGTAACTTCATGGTGGAGATCCTGAGAAGGACCAGCATCCCATCCTGGGGGAGTAGTAATATTGGTAACCTGTGATGGACTAGCACCACATACAGGAGGGATTAGTAATACTCCTAGTCATTTTATGCTGGGTATCCTGTGATAGACTAGCAGCACATACAGGAGGGAGTAGTAAATAAATACTCCTAGTCACTTCATGCTGGGTATCCTGCAATAGACTAGCATCCCATCCAGGGGAGTAGTAGTACTCCTAATCACTTCATGCTGGGTATCCTGTGATGGACTACCTTCCCATCCAGAGGGAGTTGTAATACTCCTAGTCACTTCATGCTGGGTATCCTGCAATAGACTAGCATCCCATCCAGGGGGAGTAGTAGTACTCCTAGTCACTTCATGCTGAGTATCCTGTGATGGGCCAGCATCCCATCCAGGGGGAGTTGTAATACTCCTAGTCACTTCATGCTGGGTATCTTGAGATGGACTACCTTCCCATCCAGGGGGAGTAGTAATACTCCTAGTCACTTCATGCTGGGTATCCTGCAATAGACTAGCATCCCATCCAGGGGAGTAGTAGTACTCCTAGTCACTTCATGCTGGGTATCCTGTGATGGGCCAGCATCCCATCCAGGGGGAGTAGTCATACTCCTAGTCACTTCATGCTGGGTATCTTGAGATGGACTACCTTCCCATCCAGGGGGGAGTAGTAATACTCCTAGTCACTTCATGCTGGGTATCCTGTGATGGACTAGCATCATATCCAGGGGAAGAAGTAAAACTCCAGCCTAGTCCCTAGACATTCCCTCTTGCCCCCCTTGTACAACAACAAAAACAATACTTTATTTCACCCCATACATGCAAAGTCTGGGAAGGAGTGGGTGAGAGACCATCTAGCAAATATTGCCAAAATTCCCCTGATTTTAGCACAAAAAAATGCTGGTTTGAATATACTAGTTTCCATGCCATATCGTATGAAAGCTTACCACTGATGCGACAAATCCATACAATGGAAGAGTCCACAAACGACAGTAAGTTCGAACTTTGTGGAATAACCTTTTTAGTCCATTATTTTGCATTGCTTTTTTGTTCAAAATTCTGTCATGTTAGTATTAGCGTTACATCTAGTGTACTTCGCCTTCTGACTTTGCCGCACATTTTTTATTGTGAGCATAATTTTTGTAGATTCAGACAAGTGTGAGGTGGAGCTTGCCACCCATCCTTTGTACAGCAACCTCAAAGGTACAATAATTATGCCATTATTGTAACATACGATCTTATGCATATTTCAGTGTTGTTTATGGTGGATCTGGCAGTATTTGCTAGGCATTCTCAGCAAATCTTTCTCAGTGATGTCACCACTGACAGTTGGGTTTGACTGAGCCAAGAACGCCTGGGGACTAGGCTGGTAAAACTCCTCGTCACTTCATGCTGAGGACCCTGCGATGGACTAGCATCCCATCCAGGGGAGCAGTAATACTCCTAATTGTAAGACTTGAAGAGGTTTCTTGCTGGGTATCCTGGGAGGAACAAGCATCCCATCTAGGTACTAGTCATCTCATGCTTGTTATACTAACCTAGTAAACACTGGGTTTTTCACTCATTTTGGCTCTGACCGACCATTGAGGGGCATGGCATGGGTCCAGATCACTACACAGAAAAAGACCAAGAACAACTTTGATTCAGTTAAATCAATGATCATAGAGTGGTTTTCAATTGTGTGTCAAAAGCAGTTTTAGTTTTGCTTTGGTTTTGTATTGCTTTGCTCTGTGATTGGCCAGGAAAACTCGTGCCACTTTCTCAACAAATGAGAAGCAAAACCAAACCCAATCGTGACTTATAAGTGCATATTTTCTTGCACTTTTGCTCCTGCTTCATGAAATTGCATCGCATTTTGGCTCATTGCACTGCTTTGGTTTTGGTTTTATGACACTTAATTGAAAAACCCTCTATATATTGTTTCAAACAAAGTTCTAATTAGTTATAAACCTACAACCACTGGTGAAACCATTTTCCGATTGATCTGGCCTCAGCTGCAACTCTCGTGTATTTCAAGAGGGGCAATTATGGGCTGGATCATTAGGACTGTCCTTAGGTCTTAAAGGCCTGCTGCTCCCCAGGCATATAAGCCTGTTACAGAGAGAATGCCCTTTCTTTTTCTTAGTAGGTTCTCATAAGTATTTTTTATTAAATTATTACCTCCCATAATGGCCAGCAATCAAAAACTCATTAATAATTCATGAAGGAAATACAAAAGAAATGAATTTTTAATAAGTGTCTTTATATCTGATAAAGACACGGCTAAATTTTACATCCAATTTAACACAAAAATAACACAAAATCTAAAATTTAGTGTTAGAATGGATAAATGTACAGTAAAGCTTTTTAAGCTGTTCAATAAATTTGCAATTCACATTTTATCAAGTCCTAAAACACTCGACTGCGCCTCATGCTTTAAACTTGATAAAACACTCCTGCTTGTTTATGAAACATATACAGACAGACAGTCAGATAGATAGATAGATAGATAGATAGATAGATAGATAGATAGATAGATAGATAGATAGATAGATAGATAGATAGACTTTTCGCTGACTTTCAGGTAGAATTTAGAATTTCTCTGACTTGATATACAATTTCAAGACTTTTCCTCGACCTTGAAAAAAAAAAACCTGTTTTCCCTGATTTTTCACCAACCATGGCAATCCTGAAAATGCTTTCTAAAATTACACCAAAGAAAACAGAGTATAAGACTAGCAAATATCCATGCATCCCTCTACCAATTAAGGATTAAATGGAAACATTATCTTTGCAAGTACAGGTCACTTACGAATAAACAGAATTGTCAACAATAACTTCTTCAGAAAGACAAGGCCATGTGGTGGAAAGATGAAGCTCCCTAGAATTAAAAGATATATTAACTGTTTTTAGTTAAAAGGTAAACAGGCATTAATATGCATATAGCAAAGTCTCTTTGTGAGATGATGTTCCACAGGCATACTGTTTTTAAAAATTGTCTTCACTGGAAAACTAATTACAAGTCGCATCAAGAATAATATCGTCTGCAAATAGTGCTAACCATGCTTCGAGCAACTAGGCACTGGGTTGTGAAAAACCATTATAATTTACACAAAGAAGGTTACATATAGGAATACCATGATGATAGTCAAAAATTTTCTTGAGTTCATGATTTCCCAATTAAACGGATGTACAAACTACTCAACTGATTGAAGCCCTGGGATGCAGCTTTGTTGTTTGGTTGACAATAAACTGTTATTCATTTGACTTTGAAGACACATTTTGTTCATCTGTCAAAAGATCATGATTTCAGCTTGTCTAGGACTATGTTGATTAGAATTTTATTGCCAGATATCCCTAAGAGATGACAATGTTCTCTCATAATACCATCTTGAATCTTCTCAAAACCAGTTCTGTCCACAGGACACCTAACAGCCCTCAAGTTAAAACCTCAAACAAGATATACCTAGAAGATACCTCAGTGGATCTTGGCATGCCCCAAATGGCAAAGTCCCCAAGTTTTTTACACCAACTTTACATTCCAAGCATGACTATGGATCAGGGGGTTCTTGGGGCCATGCATAATCTGTCCACTCATCCAGAACATACGTGAAACGAACAGTTAGTGTGACAGGGGGCATTGGTGATATGCGACATGCCTGGAATTGAAACATTCCACATAAATTTGAATATATTAGCAATAATTTTCTTACTGAAATGAAAAGTTGCCCAAGTTTTGCACTCAGAATCCAAATCACTTGAATTAGCTTTAGAGCTAATTTTTTTTTGTTCATAGTAAATACTGGTGACACCCCTAGACTATACGTTATATAAATTCTCATCGAGTCAGATACTGGAAAATGTACATCAGAAATGCAATGAAACAACACATTATCAAGTGCTGATTTCCTTAACGGTAGAAAAAAACAAAAACAAGTCTGTTACACAGGGCTGTCATTAATGGCAGGAGGCCAGGGATTTCCTACAGATATTTTGAATCAGATCCCTGCCTACTTTTCTGAAAAAAAAAGCATATCCCATGACTACACCACAACAGGACTAGGTGAAATCCCCAGCTAGTTTTGCACATCCCTGCCTCTGGTTACATACTTAAAACCCCGTGGATGTCTACAAAAGGAACAAGATATTGAAAAAGATAAGTGAAGAAAAAATACAGAACTTGCAAATTGACATCAAGATGGTCTTCTATTTGTAACTGCTTAAGTTGCAGTCATAACTGCAGCTGATTGCAAATCACACCTTTGATACTTCAACCCCACTTCATACATATGCATAATATTATTACACAAACCCTGGTTTTAATAGTTAAAATATAAAACATTTACCCAAGTTTAAATATTTTCACATTCTGTTGCATTAGAAGTCATAAGACAGGTAGAGAGGAGGGCCGGGGCGGGTGACAGAGTATGTTTTAAACTCCACATCCCCAAGCTATGCTGCAAGCAAACTTAAGCTCACCAATTTGTCCTTAAAGATTTCAAGAAGTCCAGCCAAATGGCCATATTGGCTTGGAACACGGCGAAGTTGAGAAATCTGAAAAGTTGTACGGAATCCTCCTCCAATACACAGGCCATAGTACACCCTTCTCCATTGCTGAAGAACATGGGCAAACATGGGGACCGTGCTGCAATATCAAAATATGTCAGTTGTGAAATTATTTACACAAAGAGCACAATAGTGTAGCCATGGTTCATACAGGTTTGACGACCTTTTATTCTAGGACTTTTCCAGGACTTTTCAAGGACTTTTAATAATATTCAAGGAGTCCATTTCCACAGGCAAGATATCACATTTCTTCTACAGTCACTCCAAACCCGAATGAGGATAATGTCACAGCCTGTTCACCTCCAATTCTAGTGTTGTTTTTGTGCCGGCTTTCACTTCTCATGTGCAATTTGAACGCAGACTCTCCCATGTTTGAAATGTCGATCATTCAATCACAGCATTTGCAGAAGGCCTTTTTCCTGTCAGCTTTAAACGCAGTCAACCATCCTTTGTACATGGAATTAAGTTCCCACTGCCGATTGTAAATGCAGTTTCCTCTTTTACCTTTTGAATTCATTTAAGACACAATAAACAGGACCAGAGTCGCATAAATTTCACACTGTTATATTTGAGCTACATTTCCCTTGTGATTTTATTCGCTTAGAGGGGGCTGTACAATACACCTGGGAAACCCCACTGAAGGTGCAATTACTTAGATACTTTTAATAAGAACCACTGAATTGTCCTGTTATAAAAAGCTTCGCTGTTTTTGAGACGATAAATGAGTTTCTTAACTGATGTTAGATGTTAACGCAATCTTTTCAGTCTTTTGATGTCAAAATTTAACTTATTTTGCTGTATCCTCAAGTATTCAAGGACTTTTGCACAAAATCCAAGCACTGCTTCTTCAAATTAAAGGAGTTTTCAAGGAGAAAATCATTTTCAAGGAGTTTTCAAGGACCTAACAGTTAGTCAAGGAGTATATTCCAGGCCCGTGCGAACCATATGCATGGTAGCTGGATTCAGGGTTTTCCCTTAAAATTTTCGTTTGGGAGTCCCAAGGACACCTTAAACATAATGTTGCAAGTCCCTGGTGAAAGATTAGGGGTCCCATAAAGTGCCTCTTTTTTCTTAGCAGGAGCCACCATATTTTTCATTCTGTCCAAGTTCCTAGAGTGCCTCATGGTGAAGCATTAGTTCTAAGATGACTAGCTACCCATTCAAAAACATTGAAAAAGCAAGCACGAGAACCATTCAAAGAAGTGAATATGATCATTTTGGGTGTTAAAAGAAGCTGGAGTCAGAAAACAGAATGAATCTGCTCAGTTGGAAAGGTCATTTTTTTAAAGTGATTTTATAAGAGGATTTTTTTAAAGAAAATTTTTAACACAATTTTTTTAACACAATTTTTTTTTGTCTGGCAAAGATAAAGTTGTTCAGGGTGTTTTCCAAATAAACATGCATCACACTTGTATCTAAAACCTGTTGTCCCCTAAAATGTTTCACTACTTTACTTTTCTTTTGGCATAATTCAAAGCATCATTCTATTCCCTTTGGCAACTTCAGCTTGCCAGTTAGAAAAATTGTCACTACCGAGGCATTAATACAGGCGGCACATGTTTATTAGTTTTCTAAAACTCTTGATCCCACCATGGCAAGATATATTTGGATCAACAACTTGTTGAAAGGCAGTCTTAACATTTTGTTGACCAACAAATTACCGTAATGTTGCCCTGCATGTCATTCACTTTATGCTAAACATGTCTTCAATAAGTGTTGCCTGTAATACATAAAATATGAGCGGGAGACCTTTATGGGCATTTAAAACGGCTCGCCTGCGGCTCGCCGTTTTAAAGCCCATAAAGGTCGGACGCGAATATTTTGTTACTTGTGGAATGAAACAATAGATTGTGTTTGTCGTGTTTGTAATGTTAATCAGTAGAGATCTGTATCAAAGTTAATGGATACTAATTAGCGGAGCAGGACACTTTTATGAAAGTTAATGATTTTTTGGGGGTTTAGAGAGGTATACATGTGACTCAAATACTACCCGTAGATTGGTCGTTAGTCTTATGAATTATTAATGAATAACGTGGCAAATTTGAGTCAGAGTGGGTGGCATTAAAACTTGAATTAAAAGAAGAATTGAATAATGTGCAAATCGTAAAGTGTAAAATGTCATGGAAGTTTGAAACATGTTTTACACGTGCGGCGAAAGGTTGTTAGTACAACTTTTAATTAACAGCTTGACACTGATATTGGTGATGGCGATTGTTGACATTGTTATATATTTGTATACCACACATATACAGTCTCATGGGGGTTTACAATTCTTTTAAGGTTCCGCTTTTTGTCCACATGCAAACTAACAAAAGTACTCCGAAATGGAATATTTTAAAAACGCGATCAAAAGCGGAAATTCTGGAAAACAGGAGTTAGACCGGGAGTGAGAGGTAAAAACTGAGGTTAGGTCGAAAAACGATGACCTAACAAAGCAATAACTATGACCAATCACAACATACCCAAACAAAACAATGAGCTAATCAGGATTCCAAGCAATTGCATGCAGCCTGTCCCCAAGCGCGGGAAATGCGGACGTACAAGTCACGATTGGTTTTGCTTCTCATTAGTCTAGTCGGGAAAGTAGCGCGAGTTTTGCTAATCAACCACTTAAGCAAAGGAAAGTACAAAGCCAAAGCAAACGAGAATTAATTTCGAAACCACTCTGTTAGTAGTAATAAAATAAAAAGTCTTATTAAGTCCGCTATAATTGTTGCTTAAAAATATTTTTTAAGGAACTTTGCGAAACTGCTTGCAGGTTTTCCTTTATTGGCGAGAGGTATAAAATGTCTACACCAATTGTGATTGCGACCTTACTCTCTGGCCTGGTTTACAAAGCCACATTTGCTGCTGGGCAGTGTAATGGACCCCGCCATGCCTCTATATTCGGCAAGATGTTACGTGGACGGCCTTACGACAAGCGATTTATTGGCCATTTCGGAGTTGCGCAGGGAACTGGGGCGAGTTTCAAACTTTAGCTAATCGATAAACTGACACCATCACATGAAAGATGACATTAAGATTGGCCATTTGCCCAATTTTGATGGTGTTAGGTTGAACAGAGACCAAGTTATGGACTTTGAAACATAGTTCAAAATCCATACAAACGTCCCCAAAACATATAAACTCTTTAAAAAATTTATGCCTGTTTTGTGACAGCTGTAAAATTCCGTCATGCACCTACTAATAATTTTGGAAGCAACTGAGGTGAAAATCACTTTGTTTACCCATTTTCACTAATGTCAGAAGAATCGTAAAAATTTTTTAAGAGTTTATATGGTTTTGTGGGA
Organism: Pachyseris speciosa; assembly: GCA_016490735.1. Lineage (NCBI taxonomy): Eukaryota > Metazoa > Cnidaria > Anthozoa > Scleractinia > Pachyseridae > Pachyseris > Pachyseris speciosa. The sequence goes on along the minus strand of JAEMWC010000232.1, from coordinate 973,078 downwards.
CACAGCCTCAAAATTAGAGACGTTTGTATGGATTTTAAACTATGTTTTAAGGTCCATAACTTGGTCTCTTTTGAATTTAAAATCATCAATTCTGGGCAAATGGCAAATTTCAAAAACACGATTAAAAGCGGAAATTTTGGAAAACAGGAGTTAGACCGGGAGTGAGAGGTAAAAACTGAGGTTAGGTCGAAAACAATGACGTAACAAAGTAATAACTATGACCAATCACAACATTCGCAAACAGGACAATGAGCAAATCAGGATTCCAAGCAATTGCATGCAGCCTGTCCTCAAGCGCGGGAAATGCGCGCGTACAAGTCACGATTGGTTTTGCTTCTCATTAGTCTAGCCAAGAAACTGGGGCGAGTTTTGCTAATCAATCACTTAAGGACGTTCGCGCCAATTGTCTGTGCGCAACTTTTTCTGCGCATCTCACGTAGGCTTCAAACTCCGGTAGATTCCAGTTTCTGCTCACTCATGTCGCGCGACAGCGTGACTTTGGAATTAGACGACAATTTAATCGCAATTTACTCTCTTAAATGGTCGGTGACCCCTACTTTTCTTTCCAGAAACAGATTTTATTTACAATTATCCCCACATTGTCCAAAAATGAGCAAAAAATCAATGAAGGAAGTTAAAAAAACTGTCAAGATTTCTGTCCACGAGACATCGAATCCTGCCATCTTGCGGCCGAAAGGCGCGTGAAACTATGGTCGCTAAATGCAAACCTGTTCTAAGGAACCTCACCAGTTGACTAAATTCACTTAATAGGTCCACTTAAACAATATTTGGCAGAGAACATTTCACTTCAAAGATCTAATTGCAATATTATTGGGCTTACAGACACTGCGGCCTTATTCGCTAACGAAGCCCGATTTTTTCAGATTTATGGTGTTCTTCCGGGCATGTTCTCTCCAAAACGGAGTCGGTAACCCCCCACTTTTTTTACATTTCTGACATAACCAACTCATCGTCTTACAATGGTAAAAGTCTCAGAATAAAAATCAATGTTGGAACATTTTCGCGCGAACGTCCTTAAGCAAAGAAAAGTACAAAGCCAAAGCAAACGGGAATTAATTTCGAAAACCACTCTGTTAGTAGTTACAAAATAAAAAGTCTTATTAAGTCCGGTATAATTGTTCTTAAAAATATTTGCAGGTTTTCCTTTACTGGCGAGAGCTATAAAATGTCTACACCGATTATGATTGCGACCTTACTCTCTGGCATGATTTACAACACCGCAATTGCTGCTGGCCAGTGCAATGGACCCCGCCAGGTCTCTATACACGGCAAGATGTTACGAGGACACACTTATGAAGAGCGATTTGCCCCATCCGGTCATGCAGAATGTTTGTTTACATGCAGATTAGAAAACGTCTGCCAAAGTTTCAACTTCGTTATGTCAACGAGTGTGTGTGAGTTCAACAACCGCACAAAAGAAGCAAGCTCCGATAATTTTGTTAACAATTCAGACCGATTTTATCTCAAACTGGACGTCCAAAGAGGTATGAGCCAAACAAATAATTATTTATGGTATGTCATATAGCAAACAGCCAATCAGACTGCACGAAGCTATTGCGTATTGGTTCTCGTGACATACTATGGAATACCCCATCTTAAGATTACATCCACAGATTAGAACCACTGACCTCGTACAGGACAATAAACAGCACCACAGGAAAGTACTGCTCAGTAGCTCTCATTTGAATGGTCACACTTTAGGATTTCATCCACAGACTCAAAAGTTAGAACCGCCTTGTACAGCATAATAAACAGTACCACAGGAAAGTACTGGTCAGAAGCTTTCATTTGAATGGTCACACCTTAGGATTTCATCCACAGACGCAAAAGTTAGAACCGCCTTGTACAGCATAATAAACAGCACCACAGGAAAGTACTGCTCAGTAGCTTTCATATGAATGGTCACACTTTAGGATTTCATACACAGACTCAAAAGTTAGAACCACCTTGTACAGCATAATAAACAGCAGCACGGGAAAGTACTGCTCAGTAGCTTTCATTTGAATGGTCACACTTTAGGATTTCATCCACGAACTCAAAACTTAGAACCACCTTGTACAACATAATAAAGAGCACCACAGGAAAGTACTGCTCAGTAGCTTTCATCTGAATGGTCACACTTTAGGATTTCATCCACGAACTCAAAACTTAGAACCACCTTGTACAGCATAATAAACAGCAACACAGGAAAGTACTGCTCAGTAGTTTTCATCTGAATGGTCACACATTAGGATTTCATCCACAGACTCAAAAGTTAGAACAACCTTGTACAGCATAATAAACAGCACCACAAGAAAGTACTGCTCAGTAGCTTTCACACTTTAGAATGTGATCTTCACGACGTGAAAAGTTAAAACCGTAAACTAAATTTTTCACCAGACTAGAGGCCGCATTGGTCTTTACTCGGCCTTCCAAGAGCCAATCGGAAATTGCAATTTGCTACTTCACTGATTCGCCTGAACGGTTTTAATATTATGACAAGTAGCATAACGAGGTTAGAATTCCTTTCCATATTTTATTTTCACTATGGCATCATGCTGATTTGTTTAACAGGTCGTTTAATAGGTCGTGCAATTCCCAAGTTCCGTGAATGAAAACTTTATTTAGATGAGCCTGTGTATATGCCTGAAAACCAAACGCGTTCAATTTGTCAGTTAGACTCGGGCGTTCCACGGGAAGCCCGAGTGAAAAACGGTACTATAGTAATCGCACCGCTCTACAGGTTTTATCTGACTCGGCGTTAAAACTTACATTGTAATTAAGTAAATTGTTAACTGACGTTGCCTCTTTCAGTACCTCTTGGCTCCATCCCTGAGCTGTCGGCGAAGTCCTGCCAAGAAATCAAGGACAATGAGGAGGGTCAAGCTGTCAGTGGCAAATATTGGCTCTACTCTATCATACCAGGGATGAGTGTCTTCGCTTACTGCAACATGACAACAAACGGTATGTTAAAGGTTTCTTTCTTACAAGATAAATGGGTGAAATTGCAATTAAGTAGCGGGTTATCGAACGCAGCGAAATGAGGCGAGTGGATGGAGTAGAGACGCGTTATACGTGGAGCGTGCAACTGTGGAGTATGGAGCTTTGGGCGAGGAGCACACTTGAGAGTCATACAGAGCTCTGACGGTTTCCTATGCCGATGACCATCTGTCCACGATGGCCCTGTATTTTACCGAATCGTTTTCGGTTGGTTCGGCTTTTATCGGGTTCCATTGAGCAAAAGTATCTTTGTTTGGTTTGGGTTTAAAAGCCTTGGTTTAAATATCTACGAAACACGGGGCAGGGACCGCTGACCCTTTTTAACGTGGCGTCAGACATATTGTTCCTCCATAACATAGCAAGTTATCCAAAAGGTATATCGCCATTAAGACCCCCCCCCCCCTAATTTCCAGCCCGTTTACGTCTGGGAAGAACTGCGTTTCAGCTGAAAGTTGTGGTGGAATGAGTGTTTCTCTAGGGAAGTTCAAACAAAATATTTTCATATTGAGAGCGCTCAACACAATAAACAGATAAAACACGTCTTAAGTTGCTGCATTATACCATTGTACGTTGGTTTCACAGACATTGATGAGTGCAGCGCTTCTCCTTCCGCCTGTCATGTTAATGCCTCCTGTAAGAACAATGACGGTTCATATGTTTGCACTTGCCATCCTGGTTTTACTGGAAATGGAAAAACCTGCAGTGGTAAGGACAGGACCGTTTCGGTGAGAATGAATATATGAAAATCATATATTTGAAACTGCAGATTAAAGAATGAGTCTGTGAATGATCTTCGCAGTTATGAACACAGCTTAAGCAGTTGTTAAAATAAAGCCTGAAAAAAATTGGGAGCTGGTAATTTTGTTGGTTCGTAATATACCCGTGAGTGATGAATATGGGAGAATGAATATATGAAAATCATATATTTGAACTGCGGATTAAATGCATATGTGATTTAAATTTTTTTTTTCAGGCTTTATTTTTACTACTGCTTAAGTAGTGTTCAAAACTACGATGATCATTCACATATATTCATTCTTTAATCCGAAGTTCAAATATATGAATTTCATATACTCTTTCTCACATATTCATCACTCACGGGTAACAACCAACAAAATTACCAGCTCCCAGTTGGCTCGTGTTAGCTCAGTTGGTAGAGCACTGCAGCGGTATAGCAGAGGTCGTGGGTTCGATTCCCGCACAAGCCTGATTTTTTTTCCAGGCATTATTGGACTGCCGAGATGACAATTTACATATTCATTCTTTAATCCGCAGTTCAAATATAAGATTTTCATATATTTATTCTCAAATAAAGTTACTATTAGGTAGTGCTTAGCCACCTGACCGTGGGAGATCTGGCTATAACATAAGGGGAATGCCGCTGGGTCGTCATATGTTTACGACTGCAGTGACTATTAATAGTGGTGTCGCACTTTCACTGGAGACAGATTTGAGAATGGCTTCATGTGTCAATGAATACAACCTCATATTTCAGTTCGCAGACATCCCACCACGGTTCCTTTCGTACACTGGCGTACAGAATAATTAAGAAATCTCGCCCAAATTACCTACGAAAAGATCTGAACATGTTTAAGACAAACACCAATTTACACTAGATACTAGTTTATTACACTACCTGAAACCGATTGGGAATATGTTTATTTTATCCTGTAATCTTGATGTCAAAAAGCTTCCGATTAATCTTCCAAAGTTTTACAGAGAATGTTTTAAAGGAGCACTGTCACCGGTATTTTTGCTGTTTTACCTGTTATCGTGCAGAAAATGCTCCTACAGAATCAGCAAGATGAATTCCAATGAAATTTAAGCAGGAAGAGCTAACCATAATAATTTTTTTTGTGATTTTTCAATACATAGCTTGAAATTTTGAAAAAACTGGCAAGTTTTTTCAAATTTCAATCCATTTCCATCCTCGTCATCTTACATGGAATACAGACGTTTATGGTGTCAATGCAGTGCTACAGTCTTTGGCAACAAAACTAGACCATTATTTTAAGGTTTCCGTTGATGCATTGGCAGTTTTAAGCTTTTTAAAGTGATGGTACAATAGCGTTACACTGCCCCTTTAAGTATTTTGCGCCATGCTCCGCAACTACATGTAAGAGTGTACTTGAGCTGTCACACGAAGAAATATCCAACACTGTTATTTGGAACAACAGATTTGCATCAGTTAATGGTTAATCTGTGTTAAGCTTTGTTTGTAAAGGATTATTCAGAATAGGTGATGTAGTCACGGAAAATAATCAATTTATCTTTCAAGGCAATTTACGTCATTTGGATTTTTCTCCAAAAGACGTCTTTGATCTGATGAATGGACACTATCCCTGCACCGTGGTGACAATCCCTTAAAATAAATGGGTACGTGAACAAAAGTTCCAAATTCAACGTGTCTAATTCTTGATAATTGAGGTGATCTCTAAAAGGGTCTATTGGGAATTAATTTCTGGACTTGTGACTCAACATACAGCTCAGTTGAAGTATAATGAAAGCTTTAATGATGTCTGTTTGGAATGGAAGGAAATTTATAGTTTGCCTTTCAAAGTCGCTCTGGACACAAAAACACGAGATTTCAATATAAGATTCTGAATGGGTGTCTAGTGACGAATACGTTTCTAAAGAAGATAGGTAAAACAGATTCCTCAGCCTGTTCCTTCTGTGGTGTGATGGACGAATCCCTGGAACATCGTTTTGTGACTTGCCATTTCACTGCAACGCTGTGAAAATAACTTTCAGTCTGGTGTAATAGTAGAGATATCAACATTGAATCCCTATCTGTGGTAAATATAATTTTTGGTGACTGGCATAGAAAAGATTGTTTTTTTGTTGTTCAATCATATTATTCTTATCGCAAAGCAGTACATATATTATTGTAGGACGATAATTCCAAACCCCTCTTTCATGTTCTATTACTAGGAATCAAGTCAGTCTACCGATTAGAATGCAAGATTGCTAAATGGAAAAATAAGTGGCAAGCTCACTCTTTGAAATGAAGCAAGTGTGGCTTCGAAGATGAATAAGTTATTGAAAAGTGCAAAATTAGTAATTACTATTGTGTATTACCACTTACCTTGATTACTGTCTTAGCGCCTTTGTCATCTGTATGAGTGCGTGTCGAAGTTATCTACCAAGACGGGACATTACAGAGGTGTTCACCCAGGGGAGGGGGAGGGACTAAAACAATTTTTATACGGGGAGGCTCCGCCCCAAGATCCGACCCCTTACCCTATTATATACCTAAAACAGCAAATCTTCTTGTCATTGTCATGCAGAGTTCAATAAATTAAAACAGTACAGTCATAAGGTATGTGTGTTCGAAAGATTTTAATGAAAGGCTATTTTAAATACCTCAATGTAGATTTCCCTACCCTTTCATATACTTCGATTCATGAAATGCCTAAGCTCTCACATACCTGAAGCGTGAAAAAGGGACCCCTTTCGGGCGGAGCCTCCCCGTAAAGGCCATTATAGGGAGTACCCCTCCCGCCCCCCGGGGTATTCACGCCTGGAACTCCTCGCCTTTGGACGCTAGAGGTTTTAGTTTAGACAGATTAAAAAATGTTTATAGGTGAAGGGTAAACTTTCTCAGTGTCAACTAAGGTATGACTTTATTTTACGTGACCTAATTAAAAAGGTTGAAAAAGTGACTTAGATTGGATGTCACACTAAGTAAACTAACCATCTTATTTACTTTCCAGATATTGACGAGTGTGCAAGTGATTCGCATGGTTGTCACGCTAATGCCACCTGCACGAACACCGTGGGATCTTACAGCTGTGCTTGCAATTCACCCTTTTGCGGAGACGGAAAAACTTGCAAACACGCTCGTGAGTCATGAAATACGTACAGATCAGCCTCGTTCCCAGGCCTTCTCTCAAGGGACATTTAGAGGAGAGAGACTGGGAGTGAGGCTGATGGACTATCTAACACATCCTTTTCATGAAAGGTGTTTTGAAATGGTAGCCGAGACCGAATCGTTTGCCTCACGATTTAGTCGCATAAATGTGGATCGCAACGTTTTGATCTCTATACTGCTGGTCTTCATCAGGCGATGCGTCGACTGGCTGTGTATCAGTATAAGTAGCACCGTAGTTGGTGGTGATTGGCACGTTTCGATCCTCGCATGGACTATTGTTGATTGAAGGATTTCGATCTTTGTCGTTCATTACACCATTTTCGTTCGTTGTTATCTAGTTTAAAATGTGAAGAAAGGTATATTATGGAACTTAAGCAACGAGGACGGCAACAGCAACGAGAGCGCCACGAAATAATAATTTTAATGATAAAAATAATGGCTCTACGCGTGCTTTATAAAAATTCTGTTACATTCCTTTGCCGTCCTCTGCAAAACAACGTGAAACGGCCGCATTTTGGCATAGTTCGTAAGAGAAGCACAAAAGGGTATAAACATGTAATTTTATCAAGAAATGAAAAGGGGGAACAGAAAAAAATATATCATTCGAACCGAATTTTCAGCAGTTTTTTTCCTGGCGTTCACTTCCGTGGCATCGACGCCAAGCATCAAAGGCAGTCGGCAATATCCACACCTCAGAAAACAGGGTTGAAAACGGGCTGTAGAAAATGATGCATTTCGGTCCGAAACAAGGTTCGCCTGCGTGCAAACGTCTCATATTTCATTTGTTTCGAGGAAAAGGGAGATAGGAGACGTCTGCACGCAGGCTAAAAAAGGTCCGGATTTGGATAACTGAACGGCACACCCCCTCCACCCCCTACTGTCCTCCACTTACCAAAGAGTTGGTTGAAAACTTTATATAACGTGAGAATTACGTCATTATTTCTTTAGAACCACGGTTTGGGGTTTTAGATCCACAATATGTAATTTCTCGATTTCTTCGAGACGTCTCATAATAACGAAAATAGAAATGTTCTGGCGACGAATAGGAAATTCTTTCAGAAAAGGTTAAAAAAACTCTTCCTCGAATCACCGATGCAATTGTTTTTCATACGTAAGCAAAACCTTCTCACATCGGCCCAGCTGCCTGTTAATTCAGCGCTTATTTTGAAATTCAATATGGCAGACATTCCGTCCAAAGAGAGTTTTACGAGAGAAAGGCCAACCTTAACAATTTCTCCCGCGCTCTATTTTCTCTGAAACAAACTTACTATTTTATTTTTTTCTTGAATTTTTTTTCTTTCCGTATAGGTGGCCTCCATACATCCAGTATTCTCAATGGCTCTGACAACGCAAATATGTCTCTGTACATGTACAACTTGACTTCCTTCTTAGAGCCAGTTCTACAGGACTCAACACGTAGTAGGTTTGTGAGGTGTTGGCACGCTGCTTCAGACGGTTGGGCGGCCTCTACATTCCACAGCGGGTGTGATGGAAAGGGACCTACTGTTACCATCATCAGAGTCGGTGATTACCTATTTGGTGGATACACCAGCATTTCTTGGCATACCAGTAAGTATCACAGGATGCTGTGCTATCACAGGAGAATTAATGGTTTTTACGTCACGCAAGTATCACGCAAATAAAAAATAAACTCGCTTACCTTTCAATAAGTTAATCAAGAAATTGATATATTGTAGAAGAGTAATAAATAAACACCGTATCAAAGTTTCAGGGTTCTGCGATAACCCGAGCTCGAGTTATTTTTGCAAAGGGTTTCACTTAAATTACAGTCTTTAATATGGGGGCGCTATATTGTTGTCCCTCTGAGGGACACCAATATGGCGGCCGGAACTCCACAGGCGCGGATCCAGGATTTTGAAATGGAGGGTGAATTTTCTCCACCTCAATCAGATAAATCAGAGAAGAAAAAGCCTGGGGATGAGTCACTGCGAGTAGACGTGTCTTAACGAGCTCCGCTAAAAAACGTCAAAACCTAGAGACAAGTGCACAAAAACAGTCAAAATAAGCTAAAATCTATCTAGAGAAGCTACCTCTGAGGCACCGATGGGCAGCAAAGATAACGAGAAAAAAAGACAGAGAGTAAGTAGCTCCGGTGCCGAGAACATGAGTGAGGACCAAGAGCAAAATGGCGCCTGCATCAAAATGACGGTGAAGGAATATCAAGACCTGCTCGGAAAGCTGACTGTAATTGAAGATCAGGCCAAAGACAGAGATGCAAGAATATTAAATCTTGAAGCTCGCCTAGACGAAGCTCAAGCGGAGGTTCACGACTTAAAACAGAAGCTCAGCGAGATAAAAGTATTCACAACCAGGAGTACCCAACGACCTTTTCTGAGAATTTTTATCGTACGATGTACTAAACACTAACTGAGTGTCCCCCTGTCAATCTTCGTTAATATTTAACTTTCCTGGCAAAAAAATAACCGCTCTTCAATGCCAGCGAGCAAAACTTTTGAGGAATAAAAATCCCAGCCAGCTACGAGCGTGTCGTTTCTCAACGAGCCAGCAAAGTTGAAAATGCCACAAACACGAAATGCCAGCCAGCACGGGTGGAATCTTTCCAGTTTGCCAGCCAGCAGTCGCGTAAGGAAGAAAAATACCCAGCCAGCTAAAGTATTGATTTTAACTTAATTTTTGGGCAAAATATCTCGAATGGTTTATTTCGGATGTCAGATCGTTCCAAGACGGGCGTAGGCTTCTATCTGTATCCCGTGTTTTTTACTTTTAGTTTTTTCCCCGAAGTCCTATCTTCTCGCAGATAAAAATCCACCAAAATACGAAGCCAACTGACAGCACATGCTATTCAATACGTTGAGACTCTTGAAAGTTGCGTTACGAGCCCAAGGACGGTTTGTTTTTCATTAACTTTATTTTCAATCTCACGCAGATAAAAGTGCGCCCTCAGTACTCTCAGCCAGCATGAAAACTGCCAGAAATAACGTGTTTTGATTCCTGTCAGCCAGTAAGACTCATTACGGACACAAATTCTAGCAAGATTTCGTTAAAATAACACTGCCAGCAAGATTTTTATTTCAGCAAACATTTTGCCAGCCAGCCCGAAATCGGCCTGCAGAGCGGTTATTTTGCAGATCGGCTCCGTCGAGCACTCCTGCACAACCGAAACAAAAGAATCCCTGGAGTTTACGCAAGGCGAGCAGGAAGATCTTGTTCAACGTGTCACACAATGTGAAACCGAGCAGTCCGCACGATGGAACGAAATAACACAGCAAGATATTTACAGCCGGCGATGGAATTTAATTTTCTACCGGATTCAAGAATCTTCTGACGAAGACTGCCCTGCGCTTCTTCGATCTATTCTGATAGAAAAGCTCGAAATAGCGAATGAAGAAGTTCAATGTATGAGTTTTTGCAGCGTTCACCGTCTTGGCAAACCTAACAGAAGCAAAGCTAGACCCATCATCGCCCGCTTCACCTGCCGCGCGGACAGAGATAAGGTTTGGAAGTGTCGTTATCGGCTAAAGAACTCAAATATCTCGATGAGTGAGGACCTACCAAAGCAAGTTCAAGAGATAAGGAAGAACGTTTTGGTCCCAGCTATGAAGAATATTAAGAAAGACAACCCATTCTCAAGAGCAACGGTTGTAGGCGATAAACTGGTAGTCAATGGAAAGCGTTATTTCCACTATGAAATTCCAAAATCGTGGTTACAACCTCCTCCAACACAAGGCACAAGTGCTGAAGGAAGCAGTAGCCAGGATGCTACAGAAGTACCGAGTCGAGCTTCACCACCTACGAATCAGGATGAACAGGTCCTCTAAAATGTTTATTATAGTTTTAAGAATAAATGCTAACCCGCTAGTAGGAGCTCGTCTTTTTTTTTTCTACAATGTTGTTACCGAACGCAAACCATTTAACCACTTTACCGTGGTGCGTTCTAATGTTATTTCTCATAACTTTCTTATTTATTTGTATAGGTTCAAGTCTCCCATTTAGACCTCTTAAATTTATTTCGCTGTCTTTTTTTACCAAACCCGCTACTTATTACTATTTTTGCCAATCTTTTTGCTTTTGCTTGTTGCACGATCAACTAGTAATTACAAATCCAAAACTTAAACTTTCGATTGTTAAGAAAATCGCATTATCTATCAATTTTGTTTTTCTTAGCTGCTTGTTTTATAAGAAATGTAAATGTCAATTTCCTTCCCTTAAATCACAAAGAAAACTGTCGAACTGCATGTGTCAAACATTACAATCGGAAAACAATGCAAAAATTTCATCATGAATGACCCCATTGATTTCAAATGTCTGTCGGTAAACATTAGAGGTTTAAACAAAGCGCTGAAACGCCGTACTGTTTTCAGATGGCTTCATCACCAAAACTGCCCTTTTGTTTTTTTGCAAGAAACCTATAGCTCAAAAGAATGTGAAAATGCGTGGCGAGCGGAATGGGGTGGTGAAATATTCTTCAGCCATGGAACGAACCATAGCAAAGGCACAATGATTCTTATAAATCCTAAAATACAATGTAAAGTCGAGAAGCAAGTTTGCGACAAAAATGGTCGATACATTCTATTGGACACTAAAATTGCAAGTGCACACATCGTACTTGTTAACATCTACGCACCAAATGATGCACGCCAACAGGTACTTTTCTTTCAGGAATTGCAAAAACAACTTCAAGAATATGCAAATGAAACAATCATCATAGGAGGCGACTTCAATTGTACTTTATCTGAAAAAGATAAAAAAGGAGGTAACTTGAATTCTCGCAAAAATTTAGGAGGGGGGTGAATAGGGGTCAGGAAATCCGTCGATCCCTGCTAATTTTTCGCAAAATCCGCCAATCCGCAGATATTTTTACAAAAATCCGAATCCGCAGGAAAGAAAGCCAACTAAGCACGTCGCGAAGTGTTACACGCGAGCGCGAGACGCTAAACAAAGAAAGGAAAGACATCCTCGCGCTTGCGCGCGTCCACATCGCTCTAAGATTAAAATGTTTGTTGCTGACATTTGAAACCTGATGTCATTAGGACAGCGTGCATTTTTGTATTTGGGTTACGTTTTAGGTCTTTTCGAATCAATGAGAGGACAGGTCTTTGAAACGTCAAGTTACCAAGAGTGTAGCGAAATCTAAGGTTAATAAACCCCACCATGACACCTGTTTTGTAATCATTAAAGAAATCTAATCTAAAGACAACAGAACTCTCGTAGAAAAAACATAACAATCCGTTTTAACGTCATATGCTCGAGTAGATTCACTACGCTTTTCCAATTGCTGGAATCGACGCAGCACCGAAACTTGTTTTTATGATGAAAGTCAACGCCATTGGCACCTTCTCGGTAAAAAATTCGACGCAATCGATGGTCTTTGTCTCAATGACCTGACCTTGACCGTGCCGATGGTACACGTGGTGGTCTGGTGAGGACAATGGCTTTTTGTCTGGCCAGAAGCCGAGATCCTGGGGTCCTAGAGTTATCTGGAGTCCTATTACATTGTAGGTCAAAGATGTGTTAGCCCATTAACTACCAAGCATTTTGCCGAAAAACGCCTTTTGAGCTCGTCGAGCCATTTTCTGGCCAGAATTTAGCCAAAAAGAACCAAAACTGCCCAAAACTCTGTGTGCTGGTGGAGCTCCTCGCAGCCTTCAGTAACTGATGCTTAATATGAGCTTTCCAAGTTCGGCCATGCACAGGGTTGAAAAGTTCCACTGCCCCATCTCCTTCTACCTTTCGCTTCTCTCCTCCCCTTTTCTTTCGCTTTTCTTGCCTCGCTTTCTTTTTCTCTTGCTGGGCATTTTCTTTCGGTGGGAAAAGATTTGTGGAAAACCTTTAGGATTAGATGGAAGAAAGTGCAGGTGGGTAGTTGAACAAGATTTTCGTTCGAATTTTCGGCTCAACGTCACTTGGTTTATACGGGTTTTCTCCGGCCTGTTTGACGGAATCGTGCTCATTCGGGTATGGTTTGAAAGATCTCTTCACCAACATATGCTACATATAAAAAATGTCCATGAGCATTAAAACTGATAACGTCACAAGCGGTACCAGGGACGTGGTTCTGCGCGGTTTTGGCCGGTGTGGTTAAGTCAATGGTACTCGATTTGGCATCTTATGGGCAAATTGAGTTGTTTTATGCTCAAAGGTGGATTTTTGTTCTCAGAAAATTATGTTCTTTGCTTAATCTAGTCTAGTTCTAAGGTCAGGCAGAAAAAATTGAAACAGACCGCCAAGTTAAGTTCCGCGATCCGCACTTCAAGACAAACAAAATCCATAATCTACGCTGAAATATTGAAGAAATCCGTGATCCGCTGAGCGTTCAAAATCCGCCAATCCGCAAAATGTATCCTCAAAATCCGAAATCCGAGTAGCTTTTTTTAGCCAAATCCGCCGATCCGCGAACCTATTCACCCCCCTCATTTAGTGGTGGAGGAAATACAAAAACTTTGCAATTTGTACGGTTTAAATGACGTCTGGCGCTTTCTAAATCCAAACACCGAAAAATTCACCTGGCGAAATAAGTCATTCAAAATTCAATGCCGCCTCGACCTTTTTCTGACTCCCCCAAAGTTTAACAATCTGATAGAGATGTGCAAAATAATATGGGCACCCGAAACGGACCACTCAGCGATTTTGATACACATAAAATCCGAAGAACTTAAACAGAAAAAAGGTCCTGGCTTCTGGAAGTTTAACCAGTCGCTTCTTCAAGACGAAACATACGTTTCTCATCTGCGCGCAGAAATAACAAAATTCAAACAAAAATACATCGACGTGAAAGACTTAAGCCTAAGATGCGATTTAATTAAAATGGAGATCAGAGGCTTCACAATCCAATATTCTAAAACCAAGGCTCGGAAACGAAGAGCTGAGGAAAACCATCTTCAGAAGCAGATTAATGATTTGTATAAAAAGGCTGAACTACAGCCAAATGACAAGACGATTATCACGGATATCAATAATGCCAGATCGAGATTACGGGAAATTATGCAGCATAAAACAAAAGGTACAATTCTCAGGAGTAAAGTTAGATGGCATGAACAGGGCGAACGTAACACCAGATACTTTTATGCTTTAGAAAAACGTAATCATGAAAAAAAGACGGTCACTAAATTAAAACTCCCTGACGGTAATTTCACCAATGACCAATTTGAAATCCTAGAAGAACAAATGCGTTTTTACAAGACACTCTACACTTCCAAAAGAGACGAATCTTCAGGGTCCAATGACTTCTTGCCTAGTTTTTTAGAAAACATCACCTCTTTGAAGAACGATGATATGTTATCGTGTGAAGGAAAAGTTAGCCCGGAAGAATGTTTAAAAGCTCTAAATGACTTTAAAAACCAAAAATCACCAGGATCAGATGGTTTTCAAGCGGAATTTTATAAGTACTTTTGGAAAGAGCTGTATGAGGATATGACAAACAGTTTTAACTTTGCTTTTGATACTGGAAAGCTTTCAATTTCTCAAAGACGCGGTGTCATAACACTCATTCCCAAACCAAACAAAGACAATACCTTACTGGACAATCTCAGACCAATATCTCTCCTAAACGTCGATTACAAAATTTTAACTAAAGTTATCGCTAAACGTCTAGAAAAAGTTTTACCTAATATAATTAATCCGGATCAAACTGGATATGTAAAAGACCGCTACATAGGTGAAAACGTTCGTTTAATTCTTGACATCATGTCATACACAGAGGAAAATAATATACCTGGCGTAGCCCTTTTCTTAGATTTCAGAAAGGCTTTTGATACCATTGAATGGAACTTCATAAACAACACGCTGAAGAAATTTGGCTTCGGTCCTGATATTCAAAACTGGATCAAGGTGCTCTACAACGACGTTTCCAGTTGCGTCATGAATAATGGACACGCTTCAGAATTTTTCCGTTTAGAACGAGGTGTGAGGCAAGGTTGCCCTTTATCCGGTTTGCTATTTATACTTGGCATAGAAATTCTTGCGAGAGCAATACAACACGATAGCACCATTAATGGTATCAAAGTAGGTGAGAAAGAAATTAAAGTTTCTTTGTATGCTGATGACACCACTGCCTTTATTCGAGACCTTGACTCTATTACAAATTTGCTAACTCTTCTTAACAAGTTCAAAATTGTGTCTGGTTTGGAAATTAACCCTGCAAAAACTGAGGGAATGTGGCTCGGTTGCTGGAAAAATAGCATGGAAACACCTTTTGGCTTCCGCTGGCCTCGGGATCCAATAAAAGCTCTTGGCGTTTTCTTTTCTTACGACTTAAATAAATTAAACGAGCTAAATTTCGCTGAGAAAATCCGTACACTAGAAAAGACACTAAACGGTTGGAAAAGACGAAATCTTACACTTTATGGCAAAATAAACATCGTTAAAACACTTGGCCTTTCCAAGTTAATTTATAACACGTCTGTTCTCGTTATTCCAGGAAAATATATTAAAGAAATTGAGGCATTAATTTTTAACTTCATCTGGGACGGGAAACCCGCTAAGATTAAAAAATCAACTATCATAGGGGAAAAAAAGCAAGGTGGCCTCAAAATGACAGATTTTCACACCATGAATAAATCTTTAAAGGTTGCGTGGATACCACGTTTGCAATCTAATAGCGACGCTTCCTGGAAAATAATCCCGGAAGCTGCCCTTGAGAAATTTGGTGGACTGTCTTTCTTGACTAACTGTAACTATGATATCAGCTCGCTACAAATTAATAACCTTCCAACTTTTTACAGAGAAATATTAACATTTTGGCAGAACACAAAAGTTGCTTTTGAAAATCCAACTTCTCCACAAGACGAAATTATTTGGAACAATAAAAACATCCGAATCAATGGAAAATCTCTTTTCTTTAAAAGGTGGTTCGACAAGAGGATTATCTATGTCAAGGACTTACTGAAAGCCGACAACAATTTTATTCCGTTTACCCAATTTTGCGAAAAGTTCCGCCTGAAGATACCTTTCACCCTGTATTTTGGATTAATAAACGCTATACCAGCTTCTTGGAAATCAGAAATAAAGCATAATTCCGTTTTTCCCATCTCAAGACAGACACAAGGATATAAAGAAATGAAAATTTCCACTAAGACAGTTTACTCGATTTTGTTTAAAGATATTTTTATAACCCCTACCGCTGAAAGCAAAATTTTAAGACATGGTTTCACCCAGGAAAATATTCATCGGGTTTACGAATTTCCATTTAAGTTTAAAAACGACATAAGTATAACAATGTTCCAGTTCAAAGTCATCCAAAACATCCTCCCAACCAAAGTGAGCCTTTGTCGGGCAAAAGTTTGCGAGAGCGATGCTTGCCCTCAGTGTTCTGCCGACAGACATACTTTAGATCACATGTTGCTACATTGCCCTTCGACAAAACGTTTTTGGAACTGTTTTCAAAACTGGTGGAATACAAAAACTAAGTTATCTATCAGATTGTCTGACAGTATGATTTTATATGGAGTTTTTGGCAATGTTAAGCACCTATATTCTTTAAATTACGCACTCCTGATAGCAAAGTTCACTATTTATAACAGCTGCCTTCATGATAGGAAACTCTGTTTCGACAGTTTTCTGCCATTTCTCAATGAAAAAATAAATATACAGCATGAAATAGCAATCGCACATAACAAAATAACAGCTTTTAACAAAACGTTTAAGAATTTATTGTAATTGTAAATGTAGTATTTCAAAGCTAGTGACAAAAGCAAATAATGTATTTGTAACGTTGAGCGTGTAAATAAAGGTTGCACTACAAAAAAAAAATAAATAAATAAATCAGAGAAATCAAATATTATTTCAATATTTGAGGGATAAGAAAAAAAAAGAAAGAAAGAAGGGGGGCTCAGAAAAAGGGGGGGTGAAAATTCACCCATTTCACCTCCCCTGAATCCGCGCCTGCTCCAGTGGAAACATCTGGAGTTTACTATGAACAACAACAACAACAACGATATATTTCGCTGTCGTAATTTACAAATTTAGCACATACAAAGAAAAATAAATTTGCTCTCTGCTAAACTTGAAACATTCGCATAGACACTTCTCTTCACATATTGGTTATTCAAAACTCGAAAACACAAGGCGAATCGATATTTTCGTGTACGTGACATGTTTCTCAGAAGCAATGCAGATGTCACGCATTGCGAAAAAACTTCAAAAATCAAACTACTCTATTTTCAAAACAAAGCATGCTACCGAGCTGAAAATAGGCTAGCAGAAATATCTTTAAAAATGTCTTTTAACCCATGAAGGTAAAACCTCAAATTGTTTAATTTTAGTATTTTCTGACGTCCCCATCTGGATAGAATGCTAGTGCATCACAGGATACCTGGCATGAAGTGACTGGGAGTATTGCTACTACCCCCTGGATAGAATGCTAGGCCATCACAGGGTACCTAGCATGAAGTGACTGGGAGTATTACTACTACCCCTGGATAGAATGCTAGTGCATCACAGGATACCTGGCATGAAGTGACTGGGAGTATTACTACTTCCCCCTGGATGGGATGCTAGTCCACCACAGGACCCCAGCATGAAATGAATAGGAGTATCTTTACTTCGCGCTGTTTGATGCTATTCCATCGCAGGAAACCCAAAATGATATTTGTCCATCGTGGAGTGTTTATAGCTGTCCTATCGCTTTTTAATAAAACGAACATAGCAAATACGAACTGGAAAAGATATCTCAAGCGTCTGACTCCCCTCCGCAGTAATTAGTTTGCAGTATTGTTTTAAATTCTTTTCAGATCTGGTTTAGCTTCCCTTGCATTTGAACGCTGAGAGCTGTTTGATTCAGGCACAGCGGTTAGCAATGCTGGTAAAACGCTCTAAAATGCAGAATATACAAGCGCAGTCCACTTCCCCCAACACAACCTCTCGGCCCGAAAACTGTTGCATTTCTGCAGAAGTTGTGGCAGCCGTGGACAAATATGAAAGAGTGCGAGAGGAATTGTTTTCACAAACATCTGATGTAATCTCGCAGAATTATTTAGTTATGTGGATTGTCTTTGTTTTTTATCCTAGATCCTTGCAGTTACGACACCAACTATAAAGCCTTTATCTACTCACTGTATAATATTTATGGTAATAATCCTGTAAAGCTGAAGGTGAAACCAGGACACAACGCTATTTACAGATGTTCTTCTTACGGACCAACGTTTGGCGGCGGACACGACATCCACATAAGCGACAACGCTGTAAGCAACAGTGATTCATCCACTTATTGTGGCTTCTCCTACCCTCTCCCAGCAGGCTATTCACAATCTTATTCTTCCTGCACATTTTACGCTGGAAGCTACCAGTTTACACCCACTGATGTTGAAGTATTTTACGAAACAACTAGTTAAATTGGATAAACCAGGGCCGGTAGAGCTCGGACTTTGAAGCATGTTAAGGCTTGAATCATTATTTATTTTGATGTAAGTCCTCTTCACGGTTAAATCTACCTCTCTTTGTATGTAATGTCGTACGAGCCACCACAGTTAACTTATAAGGGCCACTGCCGCGGGAAATTATTGTTAAAGTTTGTTCAAATTGTAAGTATGTACTTTTCCTATTACACAATTGGCCTGTGTTCCATGGGGAGGTATCAGTTCCAAATTATTTATCCGAAGGAAAAGAAACTAGACTATTTTATGGCGATTTTTCCAAGACACAATGACAAAACTTGAAGAAGTAGCAATCCACTTACACCCATGGCCATAGAGAAATGCAAAAAGTTGCAAGGCACGTATTAAGAACTTCATAAAGAACTGCACAACTTTTTGAAAGGTTCCATTGGTGGAAATACCACATTTGGGTTTATCCAGATCACGCGACAGTGTCCCTTTAATATTCCAGAGGCCTCCGTCATAATTGAAGGGCATGGTGCAAAGAGGGCATAAGTGACGATTTCACCTTAAAATTAAATCTAACTTTCAGTAATTTCGCTCTACTTTGGGTTACAGACTGCTTATCACTTGGGAAAGGTAGACTCAGTGACTTCAGTTGGTTCCATTTCAGGACAAAGTGACATCAGCTATTCCGGACAGATTCGTGAAACGGACAACCATACAATTATCTATTGCGGTAAAGAAACAGTTATAAAAAGACGCGATCGGGTGACGCAAAGTTCCACTTGAAGCTTGTAAACGGAAAATGAGCAGCGTTCGTTAAGTTGCCAAGTTTAGCGTTGTTTTGGCAAACGTCTTCAAAGTTATTCCTTCGAATTTTCCTAAATCTGACTAAAGCCATGCCTTAACATGCTTGCATTTGGTCATTTTGCAAATTCTGTAACTTGCACTTTGCACCTTTCATTACTCTGCGATCAGGCAAATTTTTTATTTTTTTTTTCTTTCCTCTCGCCGCGAAAAAAAATTCGCCTGATATCAGGTTATTCCATTCACTAATTTAAGGACGTTAGCGCCCACAAAAAAACCTACACGCCTTCGCCGGTTAATATGACTTTCTCGGTTGTTATCGCGAAAATATTGCAACTTAATCGCTCTTCACGAAGTTTCTGCATCATATATATTTCATTTCAGTGAGTGTACCAGGCTAATTCATTTGACAGATAACGTCCTTCTTAGCTACAAAAACTGCTCGAAAAGGATCTTTACATATGCTGCACACAATTCGATAACGTGTGAGTAGCAAACCAGAAGCATTTCAACTGATTTCTTTTTCGTTTTATGGCAAACAAAAAACATTAATGTATGGTAGGCATTTACCGACGATGAAGAAGAAACTAAAAGGTGTTGTTTTGCTGTACGCTGTTGTTTAGAATGTTTTGTTTTCTTTGTTTTACGTGTCACGTTACGTGTTTTCGTGAGTTTCACAGGTTCTTATACCAAGGTTGAGCTACTAGGCTACCGTACTAAACCAGCGGAAAGCCAGAGCCAATTAGGTCACTCAAGAAAAAACACGGGCGTGAACTTTTGCCCGCGATATTTAGCGTTAGGTGCGAACCAAAGGCTTAGCAAGAACAGCATAGTAATAGTATTAGTACAACTTCATTTGCATGTCAAACCCTCTAAGTTTGGGAGAGATCCCATACTAATATAGGGACACAATAATAGTAATAGTAATAGTAATAGTAATAGTAATAGTAATAGTAATAGTAATAGTAATAGTAATAGTTATAGTTATAGTAATAGTAATAGTAATAGTAACAGTAATAACTCGCGAGATGGATACTCTAATTTCTCATACAAGAATTTTACCAGATCTTCTCTCTGACCATCTAGCGGCTGTGTGCTTCATAAATTTACCGCGGCCTCCTGCCACTCGTATAACTGTTACGCGTCGGAAGACTCGGGACATTGATCTTGATGCTTTTCGGAAGGACATCTCCCGTGCCTTCTCTAAGGAACCAGTTGATGACTTGGACGACAAGATAACTGCGTTTGATAACACATTGCGTCTTCTACTTGACAAGTACGCCCCAGAACAAACTAGGAATATAACCCTTAGGCCACACGCGCCTTGGTTCTCAGATGATCTTCGCGAATTAAAACGTGTTAAAAGGCGCTGTGAAAGAAAATTCCAATCCACTAAGTTATCAGTCGACAAGCAAATTTACTATCAAGCCTGCCGCAATTATAATCGCTTGTTGGAGGTTTCGAAAACCAATTACTTGAAGGACAAATTTAGTACGTCTAATATGAAGCAGCTTTTCAAGCTCGTTGATGGTATGTTCAGCGTAAAGTCTTCTCCAACTCTACCGACACATGACTCTCTTGAACATTTGGTTGAGAGTTTTGGCGACTTCTTCGAATCTAAAATCATCAATATCAGACGTTCTCTCTCTCAACAACCCTCCTCGCGGCCTAAATGTGTGACTGATGTATCGTGCTCTACCTCCTTCAGTCAGTTTGATCACGTCTCTCCTAATGGTCTCAAGACTATCATTCAGTCATCAAAAAGTAAAAGTTGTGCTCTCGATCCTATACCTACTTGGTTGTTAAAGGACTGCATTGATGTTATGTTGCCCACTCTAACTGATATCATGAACGTGTCTTTGGATCAGGGCATTTTTCCCTCTTTTTTCAAGAAGTCACTGATTCGGCCTCTGATAAAAAAGGACAACCTCGATGCTGATGTCTTTGCCAACTATCGGCCTATTTCCAATCTATCGTTTCTCTCTAAGACATTAGAGAGAATAGTGGCTTCCCAGATTGAGGGTTATCTCACCACGAATGGCTTATTTGCTAAAATGCAATCAGCATACAGAAAGCATCATAGTACTGAAACTGCCCTTCTACGAGTTGTTAATGATATACATCAGGCAATTGACAATAAATGCGAAGCTCTTTTAGTGCTGTTAGATCTGTCCGCGGCTTTTGACACAATAGACCACGCTATTCTTCTTGATAGGCTTCGGTATCGCTATGGCTTTTCCGAAATGGTTCTTCGGTGGATTGAATCATACCTTAAAGGTCGTCCTCAATGCATCGCCCTCGATAAGATTGTTTCTCGACCACGATATCTACCGTGTGGTGTTCCTCAAGGGTCCGCCCTTGGACCGCTGTTATTCTCGTTGTATATCGCCCCTCTTGAAGATATCATCTCCGCACACGGTTTCGACGTAATGATGTATGCTGACGACACCCAGCTCTACATTTTTATGCGTAAAGGAAACCGCATCGCTTCTCTAGAAAATCTCAGTTTGTGTCTAGATGATATCATGAGTTGGAATTTATGCAATATGCTTAAATGCAATCCGTCGAAGACTGAGATAATTCATTTCTCTTCGCGTTTTTCACCTGCTGAGCCGATTGCTTCGATTAAAGTCGGTGATCATTACGTTCAGCCTACTAGTGTTATCAAAGACCTTGGAGTCATGCTTGATTCACACCTCACCTTTGTTCCCCATGTCAACAATACCTGTCGCGCTCTTTCGCGTTCGTTTCATTTTATTGGCAGAATCAGAAAATATCTTTCGCAAGCGGATACTGAGCGCATTGTCCATGCCTTTGTTTTATCGAAATTGGACTATTGTAATAGTTTGCTCTATGGAATTCCCTCTCGTGAAATTGAGAAACTTCAGAGATTGCAGAATACCGCGGCAAGATTAATTGTGTGCATGAAGAAGACTGATCACATTACTCCTGTTTTAAAAAAGTTGCACTGGCTTCCTGTAAATGACAGAATAATTTTTAAGTTACTGTTGCTTACGTACAAATCTCTTAATGGCCTTGCCCCGGTGTATATTAACGAACTTTTACATCATTACACTCCCTGTCGCTCTCTTCGTTCTAGCGATTCCAACCTCCTAGTTATCCCGAAGACTGCTACAGTTACTTACGGAGATAGATCTTTTGCGGCAATTGCTCCGAAGTTATGGAATCAGCTACCGCTTGCAATTAGACTAGGTAACTCTGTTAATAGTTTTAAAAGGGCTTTGAAAACGTACCTGTTTCGTGAGAGCTCTTTCTTTTAGCTGTAAAAAGCATCGAGACATTTATATGTAGAATGCGTTTTTAAGAACTTTAATTATTAATAGCAATAACAATAGCAATAGCAATAGTAATAGTAATAGTGATAGTAATAGTAATAGTAATGGCAATAGCAATAGCAATAGCAATAGCAATAGTAATAGAATAGCAATAGCAATAGTAATAGTAATAGCAATGGTAATAGCAATAGCAATAGCAATAGCAATAGTAATAGCAATAGCAATAGCAATAGTAATAGTAATAGCA
The DNA here is from genome assembly GCA_016490735.1 of Pachyseris speciosa. Lineage (NCBI taxonomy): Eukaryota > Metazoa > Cnidaria > Anthozoa > Scleractinia > Pachyseridae > Pachyseris > Pachyseris speciosa. Next base: position 950,563 of record JAEMWC010000232.1, on the reverse strand, counting down.
ATGGTCATTGTGATAGTGATAGTAATAGTAATAGAAAATAGTACTAGTAATAGTATATAGTAAATAGTAATAGATAATGGTAATAAAACCAAGTGGAGTCCAATTCAGTCTGTAATCATACGAGTGATTCACAAAATCGGAAGACCGCGAGTCCGATTTGTTAATCACGAGTATGATTACAGACAGAATTGGACGACACGAAGTTCTGTTACCAATTAATGAAATTTTTACAAAATCTGAGAAACGAACTAGCCATCGGTTGAGCGTTAAACGGTTACACGTAGTTAAGAATTCTGAAAAACATAATAGTTTACTCAACAAAATGCACGACAACGGCGCGCGCAAAATGACGCGTACTGTCCAATTACACAGGCATGACGCGAAAACTGTCCTATTACACTGTCCAATTACAAGCATGATACGTACACTGTCCTATTAGTGCTCAAATCAGGCTGCTGATAGCCAATCGCGTTCAAGAATTTTTTTATAGTTTTGATTACAGACAGAATTGGACGACACGAAGTCCAGTTACCAATTAATCAAAACTATCACAAAATTTGAGAAACGAAATAATCATCGGCCGGTTGAGCGTTAAACGGTTACATGTCGTTATGAATTCTGTAAAACAACACTTTATTCAACAAAATGCACGACAACAGTGCGTGTAAAATGACGCGTACTGTCCAATTACAACGGAATACTCCCTTTTAAAGCAAGCAAGTCTAGGATCGAGTAGAATTGAGCAAAAACGCCGCTTGGGTGCACGTTTTAGAAGTCAACATTTCATGTCTTCGGATATGAATAGGCAAGCTAACGTTTCTAGCCATAACTCATTTTTGCAATCTCTAAACGCAAAGCAGATGATTACTAAGCTGAAATAACGCGATAAAAAAGATAGGCGCCGGTAGCATTGCTCGTTCAAGAGAAAATAACAATTTTTCAACTGACAGAGTTCAATGTCACGAAAATTTGCCATGCTTTGAATGCGCACAAACGCGCGCTAATGACGCCACAAATTATGCGTAGTAAGGTTGTGCCATGCAATTTGAAGGAGTTACCTGAAGTATTATCTGCTCCAGATAGCAGAATAAACAGAACATGGTTTACTCGGAATTCTTAGCAAACGGTTCTTTTAGGGAAGCTTTGGCGGGTTCGCGCCTGCTGTCATGGTTCGCGCAAGTCAGGTTCTGACTAAGGGCCTTTTTACATGAGAGAACTCATCCCGGGACGAATTTCACCCCGGTGTCTGGTTATTTGCCCTCTTGGTGTTTACATGATCCCGGAGTGAAATTTGTTCTTCTCGGGATGATTTCATCCCGGTCTTCAGCACCGGAATGAAATTTCATCCCAGGGTGAAACGTGACCAAAAATTCCATGAAAACGGTCTTCTCGGGATGAAAAATAAGACTTTTATAAGCGAGCATTTCGTCCCGGGGCGAAACTGTTTTCTTTCGTCTCGGGATGAAACCACACATGTAAACAGAAATAAAAAATTTCTCCAGGAAGAAAGTCATCCCGGGATGACTTTCATCTCATGTAAACGCAGCGTTAGTCGCAGTCCAAAGGTCTCCACAGTATTCCATGTTCGGAGACGTATAGTGATAGACGTATGGTGATAGAGCTTTTTCTGTAGTTGCTCCTAGGCTATGGAATAAATTGCCTCTTGAACTCAGGAATGTCACCTCTGTTGACCAGTTCAAGACGCAGTTGAAGACATATTTATTTAAATTTTCTTATGATGTCTAGTTATTAATAGTTTAGTTAATTTCATCATGATAGTTATTAGGTTTTTATTTTATAGTTTTACCATTGTTGTACAGTACTTTGAGCAATTACTGGACACAGCGCTCTATAAATGATGATGATGATGATGATGATAATGATTATTATTATTATTATTATTATTAATATTTGTTATAGCGCACTTTAGTAAAGACTGAGACTGAGTTTTGATTACAGACAGAATTGGACGACACGAAGTCCAGTTACCAATTAATCAAAACTATCACAAAATTTGAGAAACGAAATAATCATCGGCCGGTTGAGCGTTAAACGGTTACATGTCGTTATGAATTCTGTAAAACAACACTTTATTCAACAAAATGCACGACAACAGTGCGTGTAAAATGACGCGTACTGCCCAATTACACAAGCATGACGCGTGAACTGTCCTATTACACTGTCCAATTACAAGCATGACGCGTGCACTGTCCTATTAGTGCTCAAATCGGGCTGCTGATAACCAACCACGTTCGAGAATTTTGTTATAGTTTTGATTATGATAGTAATAGTAATGGTCATTGTGATAGTGATAGTAATAGTAATAGTAATAGTAATAGTAATAGTAATAGTAATAGTAATAGTAATAGTAATAGTAATAGTAATAGTAATAGTAATAGTAATAGAGATAATGATGGTCATAGCAATAGCAATAGCAATACTAATAGTAATAGTAGTGATAGTGATAGTGATAGTGACAGTGATAGTGACAGTGATAGTGACAGTGATAGTGATAGTGATAGTGATAGTGATAGTGATAGTGATAGTGATAGTGATAGTGATAGTGATAGTGATAGTGATAGTGATGAAAGCTACTGAGCAGTACTTCCTCAGTGTGGTGCTGTTTCTCATGCTGTACAAAATAATCCTAGACTGTGATAATTCAAACGTTTTAGCAGCCCTTTCATGTGAAGTAGTTTGGTTTTCAGAATTTTGCAAATAGAAATACAGGATCATTTTCAGATTTTTGGGAAGTTTAGATCTTCTGAAAGGCGTTCGCACCTTTCAAATTGGTTCATTCATTTACTTTTTTATTTTTATTGATTGCCTCACTAAAGCACTCGAGATTCTACCCACTTGTGTTAAATAAGAGGCTAAATGTGCAGCGGAAATATGAAGTGGAATTAAAAGATCTTCGGTGTAACCGATATTGATTCCACCTTGGGCTATACACTGTATCTTTTACTCTCAGGAGTGATCAACATGTAACTTTTCCTTAAAATGTAAATACATTGTTATACAGGTGATGGGAATATAGAAAATTATCAATCTGTGGATATTGTT